>JAAKBH010000826.1:0-96879 GCA_019776075.1 Amaranthus palmeri
GATTAAGTACTGATAATTATTACAACAAAACGGCACGAAAAAAAAGCTCATTATAATTTTTTCTACAATAAAATACTACATTAAGTTTATATTAATCACTACATCCTTCCCCTATATCATCACGTACACCGATTGAAATTAACCATGTACGAGATGAATAGAGAAAGGATATAGTGAAGAAAAAAACTCATTATAATTTATGTAAATCACTACATCCTTCCCCTTTATCATCACGTACACCGATTGAAATTAACCATGTACGAGATGAAAAGAGAAAGGATATAATAAAGAACATATTTTAATAGCTTTTTTCCGGCCATTTTGAAATTGTTCTTTTTCTTACTTAGATACTCGTATGTACTATAAAAATTGATAACGTTAAAGTATGTTTCTCAAAATTGTAGAAAATAAGCATCGTAAATTTTATGGTCATTTCTAGAAGCTAAAAAGCAGTAACTGATGATTCTAACATAACTTGTTCACAAAGTGCAGGTTTGAGTTTCTTGGTTTCTAGTGTTTGATTCAGGCTATCATCATTAAAAATATCGAGATTGTAGCAATTGTGTGAACTCCTATGGCATCGCCTTTTATTCTTGACGTGATGGACATCGAAATACTAAACATGGACTTACGAACTGAAAGAAGTTGGATGTAATCGTAGATGTCGTAGAGTATGGGGTGTACATCCACCTTCTTTGAGTTCGTAAACCCATGTTTAGGATTTTCATGTCCATGACGTCAAAAATAAAAGACCATGCCGTAGGGGTTCACACAATTGTTACAATCTCGATAGTTCTAGTGATAATAGCCTTAGGCAAAACACTTGAAACCAAGATAACTTAAAACTACACTTTGTGAACAAATCAAGCCAGAACCGTCAGTTACTGCTTTGTTAGCTTCTAGCTAGAAATAATACGTTGCGCATTTTTTTCAATTTTGAGAAACATATTTTAAACGTTTCTAACACAATTTTATAGTAAACATACAAGATAATAAGTAGGAAAAAAACATATATTTCAATTCAGCACGAAAAAAAGCTCATTAAAATTTTATTAAACAATATTTCGAATTTTGTGATTAAGTGTACAAAAATATAATAACGTTAATCACTATATCCTATCAAATCTCCATCCGTACACCTATTAATATTAATCATTTCACCGATTTAAATTAATAATGTACGGATAGAGAGGGATAGGATACAGTGAAAAACATTAAACAACTTTTATACAATATTTCGAATTTTGTGATTAAGTGTACAAAAATTTAATAACGTTAATCACTGGATCCTATCAAGTCTCCATCCGTACACCTATTAATATTAATCATTTCACCGATTTAAATTAATAATGTACGGATAGAGAGCGATAGGATACAGTGAAAAACATTAAACAACTTTTATACAATATTTCGAATTTTGTGATTAAGTGTACAAAAATATAATAACGTTAATCACTATATCCTACCCCGGTCTCCATTCGTACACCTATTAATATTAATCATTTCACCGATTTAAATTAATAATGTACGAATAGAGAGGGATAGGATACAGTGAAAAACATTAAACAACTTTTATACAATAAATATAACCATTTAAATTAGAGTATGTTAATCACTATATCCCACCCTTCTCCACGCGTACACCGATTGAAATTAACCATGTACGAGTGGAGAGGGTGGGATACAGTGAAAAACAAATTTGAGGCAAATCTCATTTGCTTAAAAACAACCATTAAATTTGTGTTAATTATCCAACCCCGTCTCTACGCGTACACCGATTAAATTAACCATGTACGCGTGGAGAGAATCGAATACAATAAATTCATGTTAATCACTATATCCCACCCCTTTATCCACACGTACACCGATTGAAATTAACCTTATACGAGTGAACAAGAAACATTTACGAGTGGAAAGGGGAGGGATACAGTGAACAACAATGAAAAACAAATTTATGTATGTTTATAAGCAAATATGATTCATACCTTTAATATCAAAATTTTCCATATTTTTGATACGATTGAACTGTTAAATTTATGTTTCGCAATTTGTCCGGTTCTTCCCGAACCCATACTTAAGTAAACAAACTCGAGTATGGGTACGAAGAGAACGGGGCAAGTGAGAAACATGATAAAGTTGAAAGGTTTATTTTGAATGAATCGTTTTATTAATATTTCGAGACCGTTTATTTTTTTGTTTTTCAACTTCTCGCCGTCCACCTCCACCCCTACCTAAATCTTCTCAAGTAGGAGAGTTACATAGGGGTGGTGGTGGATGGCGACAAGAGAAGAACAGATAAATTATAGAGAGAAGAGGGAAATGGCCGGATTGGGGCGAGTGGAAAATGACGAAGGGGGGGGGGGTATTTATAGACAAAATCAGGATATTACCGACTACCTAACGACTCAGACTAAGTCGGAGTTTAGTCGGCAGAAATAAAACGTTTATTCCCGTATTTTTTTTCCTTTTTTCTTTTTTGGCGACTAACTAGCGACTACCTTTGTGGTCGGCAAAGTAGCGACTAAAACATAAAGTCGCAAGTTGGTCTGCAAACAGCGACCAAAGATTTTTTGTCTCTGGTTAGTCGGTATTACCGACTAAATTAGAATTGTCGGTATTTTAGTCGCTGTGTAGTCGGTAATACCGACTAAATCTGTCCAGTCGCTAAGTTGGGTCGCTGAATTGCAATTTTTTTGTAGTGATATTAAGGTTTAAAATTTACTTTGAAAATTGTGCAAAAAGGAAACGAGAAAAACAAAAAAGAACAAAGGGAGTAATATTTTATATCAAATTTAAGACTTAAAATGTCAAATCTAAGACTTAAATATAAGACTTAATTAGTCGATTTGTTTTTAATTCTTAAATTTGGTATCATAACTTTTTTAGAAAAAAAATTCCCAATTAGCTGGAGAGACTAAATCCAAGGGTTAAGAGACCAATTCGAATGTTAATTTAGAACCCAATTTTTAAAAATCGCCACCCTTTTTATTTTATCGCCACCCCTTTTTTAATGAAATTACTAAAATGTCCTTAAATCCAATTTTAATTATAAAATCAATCATTATTATTTCTAAACTAAATTTCTTAATAATAATTAAATTAATTTAATAATATAAATTTTAGTAAAGAAAATAATTTTTAAAATCGAAAAATAAACTTGATCACATGTTTTGTATCGAAATTTGATACATAATCACTTCTTTGGCCGAAACTTTTGATACGAAAATTACATTACGACAATATTTGTTGCATTAGAACCTAGACTTCAAGATCTTTCCAATGATATATTATATGCCCAATTCCGATAACCAAGCAAGAAATGACGACCGTTTGAAGTCTATTTGTGCTGAAATTTGATACATGTTCATTATTTTGATCATAACGTTTTATAGAAAAATCATATTAGTGCAAGGTTTGAGGCATTGGAAAATAGACTTCAAGAGCTTCTCAACGACATATTATATGCCCAATTCTAACAATCGAGCGAGAAATGACAACCGTTTAAAATTAGCAGTAATTTCTAACGACCAAGCCATGGTCCAATCGCACAAAATAGCACATTTTTGTGCGATTGGACCATGGTGGAATCGCACATTTTGTGCGATTGGACCATGGCTTGGTCGTTAGAAATTACTGCAAACTTTGAACGGTCGTCATTTCTCGCTCAATTGTCAGAATTGGGCATATGTCGTTAGAAAGCTCTTGAAGTCTAGTTTCTAATGCCGCAGACCTTGCACTAATACAATTTCTCTATAAAATGTTATGACCAAAAGAATGAACATGTATCAAATTTCAGCACAAATAATCTTCAAACAATCGTCATTTCTCACTTGGTTATCGAAATTGGGCATATAATATATCATTGAAAAGATCTTGAAGTCTAGGTAATAATGCATCAAATATTATAATTATACGATTTTTCTATTTAAAGTTATAGCAATTAGAGTGAATATGTCTCAAATTTGAACATAATCATATCGATTCCGCAATCATATTAATGCTCATTTTCGTTGGCCATTGTAATACAATTTTTAGTTTTAGCTTGTTTTAGTTCAATAAGTGTTCGGAGAAAGTTTTTAAAGAAAAGTTAGAGAATAAAGGTTTAAAAAGTAATTAGGGGCAATTTTGGAATTTTAATATATAAGGGGTGGCGATAAAATGAAAAGGGTGGCGAAGTTTAATAATGCCCTAGATTTACTCCGTTTAGTGGCACGCTTGTCAAGGGCCGTCAAGGCAATTAATAAAACCTTAATATCTCTAATAGTGCATTACTAAAAATTACGTTGAAATTAATAATACTTAAGTTGAAACGAATTAATAAAATCCAACTAATTTACAGATTAAGAAAAAAATATAAATTAAAAGTAAAGTGTGAAGTATGTGAAAAAACCAAAAGGGACAAAGCTATTGAAACAGAAGAAGTATATAAAAAAAATTTTAAATAAATTATTAATTGGCTCTTCGTTGAAGTTTACTAAGAATTGGCAATTTCATCATCATCATCATCATCATCATCATCATCATCATTATCATCATCATCATCATCATACCTAGTGTATCCCTTTTATAGAAAACAATGATCAGGGTCCGGGGAGGGAAAACACCAGCAACTCATACCCATAGAGGAGAGTGCAATCAAAGAGTCCTCCGGCACGCGAAAGATCTTCTGGAGAGAGAAACCTGCAACTGACAAAAACAATAAAAATCATATGCACAAATACAAAGGTAAGAGCAAGAAACGGGTAAACATCGACAAAAACAGGGAAACAACAATAGAAATGAAAGGTAAAAGGGACGGGCCTAGTTATCTAGGATATGGATAAGGCGCCGCCTACTGCCTGTATCCCTGAACAGGTCCTTGGAGAGGTGAATAGGAATTGGCAATTTAAGTATTATAATTGACATTTTACATTTTGAAATGGACATTTTAAAATTTAGTGTTGATAAATTAAAAAAAAAAACTTATTGAGTTGGCCGGGCTAGTGGAGTTTGCATATATACAACCGTTGTATAGGAGATTTAGTGTTTGTTTATTGAGCAAGTAGGCACAACTATGAACTAAAATGTCAAAACAAGGTGCTTCCAACCTTTAGACTATATATATTAAATCTAAACTAATTACATTACCAAACACATAAATTAAAAATATACACGACAATCTTGTCTTTCAATTCTTGCATTTCTCCATCTCTCAAAGTGCGTTTTCCTTTCGAGTGTCGTATAAAACCTAAATATTACATGAAATAACTAAAAAGTTTTATATAATACATATACATTAGATTTTACCAATATTAAATATGTAATATTATAGTTTAAGAACGTAACATATACTTGCGGCATCAATATTTTCAATTCTAACGTTCTTCACGGCTTGTAAAAGATCGTCCATATATTTTATAGTGAAGTGCCCAAAATGCTTAAAAAACTGTAACAACTCAACAGCACGTAATTTCAAGCATATGACTATGATATCAATTCTAACTATTTCAACACAATAATATAAAGCAAATAATGTTGTGTGCCAAGTTTCATGCAAAACAAACCATGTTTGAGCTATTTTATGCGTGAAAGTGCTAAAATTGCTTTGAAAACTTTAAAATCGCAACTTATCACGTACTTTCAAGCATATGACTATTGTTTTCAATTATAACCATTTCAACACAATAATGTATTCCCAATAGTGTTGTTTGCCTAGTTTCGTGCAAAACAAACAAAGTTTGCACTTTGCAGTACTTTATGCGAGAAAGTGCCAAAAACACTTAAAAAACCTTAAAATCACAACTAATCACTTAATATCAAACATATGACTATTGTTTTCGATTCTAACCATTCCAACACAATAATATATACCAAATAGTGTTGTGTGCCAAGTTTTATGCAAATCAAACTAAGTTGTACTTTATGTACGAAATAAAAACGCTTAAAAAACTTTAAAATTGTATCTTAGCATGTAATTTCAAGCATATGACTATTGTTTTTAATTCTAACCATTTCAAGATAATAATATATACCAAATAGTATTGTGTGCCAAGTTTCGTGCAATACAAACTAAGTTTTAGCTACTTTATGCACGAAAGTGTCAAAAACGCGTAAAAAAACCTTAAAATTGCAACTTAGCACGTAATTTCAAGCATATGACTATTATTATCAAATTTAACCATTTCAACACAATAATATATACCAAATAGTTTTGTGTACCAAGTTTGAGCTATTTTATGCGCGAAAGTGCCAAAAACGATTAAAAAAAACCTTATAATCGCAACTTAGCTTGTAATATCAAGTACTTTATGCGCGAAAGTGCCAAAAACGATTAAAAAAAACTTGTAATATCAAGTTTGAGCTAGTATATGACTATTTTTTTCGATTCTAATCATTTCAACACAATAATATATACCTAATAGTGTTGTGTTCCAACCTTCATACAAAACAAACCAAGTATGAACTACTTTATGCGTGAAAGTGCCAAAAACGCTTTAAAAAAAGCTTAATATCGCAACTTAACATGTAATTTCAAGCATATGACTATTGTTTTCGGTTCTAACCATTTCGACACAATAATACATACCAAATAGTGTTATGTGGCAAGTTTCGTGCTAAACAAACCAAGTTTAAACTACTTTATGCGGGAAAGTGCCAAAAAAGCTTTAAAAACCTTAAAATCGCAAATTATAACCAAAATATTGTTATCAATTATAACCATTTCAACACAAAGATGTATACGAAATAGTTTTGTGTGCCAAGTTCCATGCAAAACAAACCAAGTTTGAGCTACTTTATGCGAGAAAGTGCTAAAAACGCTTTAAAAACCTTAAAATCGTAATTTAGCACATAATTTCAAGCATATGACTATTGTTTTCAATTGTAACCATTTAACCAAAATATTATATATGAAATAGTGTTTTGTGCCAAGTTTCATGCAGCACAAACTAAATTTGAACTACTTTATGCGAGAAAGTGCCAAAAAACATAAATACTTCATACCTTGTGAATCACATTATTCAAATCTATTCCTTCTGTGTGATCTATGCGCATATAACAAACACTTATATCATCATCATCCACTAATTTTGGATTGATAAAGGGCGGGGAGTCTTCAAAAGCATCATATTCTTCTTCATCCTCAACATCACCTATACCAAGGATACTTCTTTTTCTTGGTACAACAATAGACCATTTTTAATCTGACGGGTCTACAGTATAGAATACTTGCTTGTCTTGTGTGGCTAGTATGAATGGCTCCTCACAATCACGCAAACGAGCTAAGTCTACAAGAGTGAATCCACAAGGGTCGTCATTTTTTACGCATCGTCAATTATTATCTAACCACTTGCATTTGATAAAACCAATAGTGAAAGTAGAGTAATCAAGCTCCTATATTTCATGTACCCGCCCATGGTATTCCAATTTAGCATCAACTGGCGATTGATTTTTGGCACTTGCGTAAAATGTAGATGACGCCAAAATAGAAACCCCACTAAACTGCAGATAAGATAATTTCTGATTTTGACTCTCAGTCCAAAATGTGAACCATTGGCATCGTAACCCTCATATTTGTTGACTTCAACACGAGGACTAAAAACTAACCACTTAACAATTTCAGATACACCCTTGAGTTCTTCACATATCACTCAATAATGAAACCAATCAATAAACATCTTGTTATGCAACTGCAATCAATGCTCTATCCCCTTTAGAAGGATATTTCACGTGCAATATATCAAAATGCTCATTCAAAAAAGGATGGACTTCTGGAATATGATGCAACACATACAAGTGTGCTTGTAGAAGACTGTCTCGGGGATGTGTGATCGATTTGGAGCCAATTGTTCCTTTTCCCTCAAGCCTTCCTTCATGTCGAGAGGTCGGAAGTCTAATAGGCTTTGCCATGGTCGTATACTTTGTTTTGTAAAACACCCATGTGTCTTTCAAAAGGATAACACCACCTTAAAAAAACTGGACCCAAAAGCTTGATTTCACGAATGAGATGGACAATAAGATCAACCATTATGTCAAAGAAAGAAGGTGGAAAATACATCTCAAACTTGTATAAAGTTATAATCACGTCGACTTAAAGAGCATCAAGTTTAAAGGTTTCAAGAACTTTACTGCTAATTGTGTCAATGAACGAACATAACCCGGTAATAGCATATCTCACATGTTTTGGAAGTATTCCACCGATTGTAATTGGTAAGAACACTTGAATCATTACATGGAAATCGTGAGATTTCATGCTTCCCAACTTCAACTCACCATTTAGGGTCACAAATCTATTCATGTTGGATGAGTACCCAAACGGAACCTTAATGCCATACATACTCACAAAATGTTCGCTTCTCTGCTTTGGATAATGGGTAGCAAGCTGGAGGCAAATAAACTTTTTTATTACTCATCTTTTTCTTACCACCCTTTCTCTTGTTACTGCCACTAGGGCTGAACAGAGTTTGGTCTAAACCGTAAACCAACCGGACCAAACCGTAATTTAAGTATTTGGTCTGGTCAACGGTCTAAATGGTCTGGTCCGGTTTTTTTTATAAAAAAATTACGGTTTTCGGTCCGGTCTAGGTTTTAAAATTTTCAGACCAGACCGGACCGGAAAACCCTAATAAACTTTCGGTCTGGTGAAAACCGTAAACTGTAAACCGGACCCGCATTAATATATAAAAACTAAAAAGGCCCAAGTTATATTCTGGCCCAATTCCAAATATCTTCTAATATAAAAGTGCTTAATAGTTAGAAAACCTAGGTTTTACTCTTAACTCATTTACTGTGCGAAATCTCTGGAATGAAAACGGCGGTTCTTTACTCTTTCTCACTGTGAAAATCAATCTTGCTTGCTTCATCTTCATTCTTCTTTGCGAAAATTTCTGTTTGGTTCGTAGTTGCTTCATCTTCTCCATCTCTATTATTTCTTGCTTCATCTTCTTTGCGAAAATTTCTCACTGTGTAAATCAATATTTGCTCTGTCTGATTTATGTCTGGTTCGTTGATTTTTTTGATGTTTTAGTGTTTTTGTATTTCGAAATTGGAATATAACTTGATATTTTGATTTTTTTGTCTTTTTGTTATTATATTGACATTTTTGGGTGGATGATCAGGATGTTAAGAAACCAAAAAGGAGGAAGCTTTGATCAAAGAAAAGAGGAAGCTAGATATTTACTTTATAATTTATATTATAAAATTGCTGATTAATTTAACTATTGTAATATTTCGATTTGGTGATATATTTTGTTTCTCTATGTCTGAAGACTTGAGACGTTCGTACTTGGTATGAACTAACTAGATATTTTGTAAATGTTGTTTGGTGATTACTTTCTTATGGTAATTCATTGAAGGCTTTTGTAGAATCAATTAAAGACACAGAATATATATTAATATTTATGTACGAATAAATGAATACATTATCTTAGATTTTCAATTAAAAAATGCATAAAAAACCGTAGACTAGACCAGACCAGACCATTCTAGAATGGTCTGATCCGGTCCGGTTTGGAGTCTTGACTGGTCTGGTCTGGTCTGGTCTGAAAAATTTTCAGACCGGAATTGGTCTGTATTTCCCCTCAAACCAGACCAGACCGGACCGTGTGCAGCCCTAACTGCCATCAACTTCATCAGCTCTATTTCTTTTCTTACTCACCTTAACCTGTGGCCACAGCTCAGGACGAATACCCTTACACTCAAAGTAATCTTGCACGGCCTTAACATCCTTTGCATTACCCGAAATGTTCATGAGAGTTCCAAGCATGGCATTGCCTACATTTTTCTCTTTATGCATAACATCAAGACAATGCCTAACCTGTAGATCTCTTCAATATGGAAGCTTCCAAAAGATTGATTCTTTCTTCCATAGTCAGTCTTCACCCCTTGCACTTGCTTTATTTTACCAAATACAGTCTCTACTCCTTTAACATGTTCGTAAACCTCATAATTGGTCAACGGTCAACAAGCTATACGGTCCTTAACCTCCCCGTTGAACATATTTTTCTTCTTACGATATTGGTGATCTCATGGGAGGAACTTTCTATTGTGCATGAATACATGTTTGCACTTAGAAATCCACGTAGATACCATGTCATCGATACATATTGGGCATGCTTTCTTCCCTTTGTTTTTATACCATGATAAGTTGTCATATGCTGGAAAATCATTTACAGTGCATGAAAGCATTGCACGGAAGGTGAACTCCTCATAGCATATGCATCAAACAAGAAAACGCCTTCATCCCACATCTTTCTCGACTCTTCGACGAGAGTTGCAAGATATACATCGATGTCATTGCCAGGTTGTTTAGGACCCTAGATCAGAAGCTAAAGCATAATGTACTTATGCTTCATACACAACCAAGAAGACAAATTATAGATTACTAACAGTACCGGCCAAGTACTATGTTGAGAACTAAAATTGCCAAATTGGTTCATTACATCCATACACAGCTCGAGCCTTAAATTACGAATTTCATTCCTAAAATCTTGTGCAACCTATCAATACTCTTCCACTCTGGAGAATCAGATGCATGTATGAGCAAGTGACCTTTCACCACCCTATTTGCACTGCATGCCACCTCAGGTTTAATGCATCTTGCTTTATAGAAAACAACCACTTAAAGCTATGTATTATTAGAAGATACCACAATACCTTAACCGGAGACACTTTAGCATCCCGAGCCCCTTTAAGCTTATAACGCGATAACCCAACACTCTTCTAAGTTCTCGTTTTCATTCTGATACAATACAAAATAATTCGAACACGCATGAATCTTCTAGTACTCTAAGCCGACAGGATACATGAGTTTTTTTGGCATAATATGTTGACTTTGGAGGTTCATTTCCCTCAAGAAGCATCTCACCTAACGGCTAACGCTTCAAATAACATTGTGAAACTAGTGTCACTCCAATTGAACTTTGACTTAATGTTGAAAATTGTCAACACTGCTGTTAGTTTGTTGAATTTTGTACATCTACGGTACAAAAGATTTTGAGAAGCCTCTGTCAACAAGTCAAAAACACAAGGATATTTTCCTAACTCATCCTTAACTTCCTCTATCATCTCATCAACACGATCCAAATCCTCATCGACATTCTCTTCATCTGTCTCATACCTATCAACATGATCTACTATTTCCTCATTCACATCCACATTATTGACATCCGCAATAACACTTCTTTCTTTGTAAACTATCTCCTCACCATGCCAAACTCAAACATGATATTGAGGCCTAAACCCACGTCGAAGTATGTGCTTCCTAAGGATATCAATACTATCTACCTTTGATACATTGTCACACTTGACACATGGGCAATAAAAACCAACACCCCCCCATCCTAACTTGATGTTCCACCGCAGTACTACAAAATTCTAATATGCTATTAATAAATTCAGACGATTTAATGCCTCCATACATTTAAGAAGGATCTTTTTGTCATTCTAAGTGTGATTAATAAATTCAAAATAAAAATAATCATCACTTTTTAACATAGACTTAACGCTAATTAACCATAAAACAGTAACAATTCATTTAACCCAAATTTACAAAATTAATAATTAACCTTCATAATTTATAAATTGTTCAAAAAATGTGTATATTCTATTAAAAACATTATTTTAATCCTAATTAACCCCTAATAACCATTATCAACAATAATACTAACAACATAAAAGACAATAAAAATAAAATCAAATTCATAAATTTGGACAACTAATTAATTAGCATTCATATTAATATTCTTACGTAGAAAACAAAATAATTAACATATACTAATAATATAAACTTGGATTAATGTAATATTAACAACTAATACACTCTAATAAAATCACATTTAAACTAGGAAAATTTACCTAGAATAATCCAACCTATTCGTGATTTTCCTACAATAATCACATCTATTGATTAACCATGAATAATCCCAACTTTGAGGGGTATTTTCCTAGAGTAAACCCGGTAACCGGATGACTTGCTATAACAAGTTTTATTTTAAGAAAAAAGATAAATTAAAAAAATGTCAAAAACATTTTTAAAAATGTTCAAAAAAATTTATGATTTTTTTTATTATTTATAATTTTTTATTTAAAATTTCTAAATTTTTCTCGAATTTTAAATTAATTTTCAGATTACTTTTTTTTGGAAATTACCTACTATAGCAAGTAATCGGGTTACCCAAGTTTACTCTAGGCAAATACCCCTTACAGTTGGGATTATTCATGGTTAATCAATAGATGAGATTATTGTAGGAAAATCACGAATAGGTTGGATTATTCTAGGTAAATTTTCCTTTAAACTATATTATAATAAATAATAAACAATATCATTTAACCCTAAAATTTTGAAAAATAATGAAAATTAGTATCAAAAGCAAGTATCTTATTGTGTATCTAGATGAAGAATAGCTACAATGTGACCTATAATGAAACAAGAAAAACAAAATTAGTAATTATAGCTTGTGGGTTTCAAAAAAATAAGAAAACAAAAAAATAAAAACCTAGCTTGAATTTTTTTGTGGGTTTTTAAACCAAATGAAGAAGAAGAAGAATAAGGAGTACAGTAGGGAGAATAATGAAGACAGCGTGAAGAAGTTACCTTGTGAGTTTGAAGCAAATTTGTCAAACAATGAAGAATAGCTTTCGGTGTTTAAATGATGAAGATAGTAGCAAGGTTTATGAAAAAAATAGCTTGAAGAAAGAAGAAGAAGCTTAAAGAAGAAGAAGATGTCGAAATTTGTGGGTTTGAAGAAGAAGAAGATGATGCTTAATGAAGAAGAAGAAGCTTAAACCTTTATATAAAGTAGAAAAATGACTTTATGTAACACATAATAGTAACACATTTTGATATCCAACTTCTTAAGAATATTATGTAACACTTTTATAACACTTTATTTTTAAGTAACATAATCATGTAACACTTTTAAAATTAGTAACACTTATATGTAACACTTTCAAATGTGGTAGCACTAATATGTAACACTTTAAAATTGGTAACACTTGTATGTAACACTTTAATAATTGGTAACACTTATATGTAACACTTTAAAAATTGGTAACACTAACATGTAACAATTTAAAAATTGGTAACACTTGTATGTAACACTTTAATAATTGGTAACACTTATATGTAACACTCTAAGAATTGGTAACACTAATATGTAACACTTTAAAAATTTGTGACACTAATTAATATGTAACACTTTTTACATTACTAACCCATCTGTAACACTGTTTTACTCATTTATTATATTTTTTATTTTTGAAATAAAATTGGCAAAATAAATTTTGAATTTTAGTTAATATAATATTCTTAAAATATTCATATCAGTCCCAAACTATTTTTTAATATATTAGACTTCCTCCGTTTTCATTTGTTCTTCCCGTTTGAAATATGGGAAGAAATTAAGATAAATTATAATTACACAATAGATACTATGAGAGTTGAGTAAAATAATATAAAACATAAAGATTATATTGATTAAAGTGTAAGTGTAATAATGTCATTGAATTTCATTGGGTGCATGTAAAGTAAATGCATTGGGAATTAAAATGTAAATTAATTTCTATAGATTAGAGTGTAAGTGTAATAATTTCCTTCTATTTTATTGGTTCTCAAATTAGAAAGATTCTAAATGGAAAGAATTTTTTGAAAATTTCCAAATAGGGAATGTAAGAAGAACATATGAAAACGGAGTGAGTATTATTCAAGCTATGGCAAATTAATTTTTCAAAATTTACAATTATTAATTAATTATCCAAGATAACTTTGAATGATGTAAATTAAGATTATATACTGTGGTATGTGTTTATAGTTATTTGCAAACATGAATATATCCATTTGATTTCATAACAAATCACTAATATCATGCATCTCAGTTGGCAGTGGATGCAAATCAATTTCAGAGGCACTGGGGCACACAGACTGCGTGCTCGATTCCTACAAGCAGCAATTAATTGCAAAATTTTAGTTTTTATAAAGTGTTACATTAGTTTAATGATTAAATTAAAAAGTGTTACCTAAAATGAAAAATATGTTACCTAATCCTCAAAAAAGTGTTACATAAAGTAGTTCAAAGTGATACATTATTGAAAAGTGTTACAATAGCTTAATTGATGAGGTGAAAAAGTGATACCTAATTAGAAAAAAGTGTTACAAAAGAAATGATAAGTAACACTATGAAAATGATACCTATGTAAAAAAAGTGTTACCTAAAGTTATTTAGTATAACACTTTTAAAAGTGTTACCATATGCATGTAAAAGTGTTACCTAAGAGAATAGGTAACACCGCCAGATGTAGCACCCAAAAATGTGTTACCTTAGGTCTATAGTAACACTTTCAGCACTTTAGGTTACACTTTTAGGGTGTTACCTAAAACCAAAACAGTATATGGGTTTTCGTGGGTTTTATGAAACAGTAAGGTTTATGAAGAAATATTGGAACGTTAGAAATAAAGGCGGGTTTTATTAATCTATCTGTTGCGGGTAAATAGGAACTGTAGCAAATGCCTCATTAATTGTTGCGGTTCTTAAAGAGCCGCAGTATATACCCCATCTTCAATTTTTGGAAACGCCTATTTGTTGCGATTTTAAGGAACTGCAACATTTTCCCTTTATTTTTTTTCCTAATTATTTTATGTTATATATTGCTGCGTTTGCTAAAAACCGCAACAAATGTCTCGTAGCAGATACGGTTTTTTCCACTAGTGTTGTCTCTTTTGTTTCATTTTGTTTTTCATCATTTTCTACATTTGTTCTTTTGCCATTGTCGGGGTCCAAGCATCCCCTCTTTCAAAACACAATATCATTCATGTTGCCCTTCTTGTTGAAATGTACCTTCTTCCACTTCCAATACTCTTTGATAGTGTCTCCCTTCAACTTTCAATAATGACAAATTTTAGTGTTATTTGGACCCCTAGATTTCAACCTTCTTCAAAGCATCAATAATAAATCTACTCTTCAAGAGACTCTTGGCCATGAATTATGATTTAATTTGTCCCAAACGCCCTTAAAAGTATCCTCCTTAACTGTTTCTCTCAATACTTAATATTGCATGCACTCAATTTTTTAAAATTGATTTTCTCCGATCTTGTTGTGGTCATGTCTGTAGGCCTCTCAATAATCTCATATATTGTCTATTCATCCCCAGGTTGAATCAATATAACTTTAATTTTGACTTGTCATAGACTGAAATCCGATTTTTATTGAATTTCGTAATATCAAGCTTCATTGTACTACTACTAACCACCAACTTGCTAATCTTATATATATACATATACCAATTGAAGATAATCAAAGAAATTTTGAGGATTCTTACAATTAATCTTGCGTCCCTATATCAATGGAAGAGGTCCAATTAATGGTTTCATAGCATTTTGCGGACAAAATGGTTGTGTCTATTAGAGCATTCCGCTGCTTATTCCCATAATTGAGGTGTCACTTTGCTTGAAAATGTTCGAAGTATCAGCTGGTTGTGAAGTCAATAAGTCGGACCCTTTGAGGTGTCCCTTTACTTAAAATTGTGGCTAAGTTAAATGTTTTCTGCGGTATGATGGATGTATAAGCCTGAGTCAACCCTTGAATATTATCTTCATAACCTTTGAATATTATCTTCATTGTCGTGAACTCGATAAGTCGGACCCCTTGCGAGGATCCATCATGAAAATTTGTTTCTAAGTTATCAGCCTTCTCTAGTATCTCGTCTGATCATAAGTTGCGACTTGTAGTATTGATGTCGCGGAATCTTTCTTATGTCGTGGTTCTATATGCGTCTCTATTTTGTCATCCTAAAGCCGGAATTCAACATTTAAATAATCAATTTGGGGCTTGTCAGATCGATTTCAATATTTGGGAGCACTTAATTTAACTTTTGATGGATCCTTTTCCGCATAAAGTAAGTTGTTTCGTATCACTGGGGCTCTCCACTTACATTATCCTTCATGTGTGGGGCTAAATGTGATGGTAATTATGTTATATTTATTTATTTATTGTAAATTACTTTTATACCCCGATAATTTTCTTTGTTTACAGTTGAATGCCCTTTGATCTTTTTTCCTTTCTATTGCTTGGATTCCAAGAAAATAACCACGTGATATATTAAGATAACTAACCATGATTCCCATGTCACCCATGATCTCCCTAATTATCTGCCAACTCATCCCATTATTAATTATTATAAATATCTTTCCCTGAGTTCATTTAAGGGAGGTTTTACAGAAATAACCAACAATTCTCTACAAACATACATCTTAAGTTCCTTCATTTCTCACCAACCCCCATCCTCTAATAATTCTCTCATACTCATTCACTTTCCATCCATTGATCTCCTATCTCCCATCTGACTTAAGCATCGGAGGGGTTTTTCGGGAGATCACCCCCTGGGCAAGGCTAACTTGTTGTGTGCAGGATCATACGTGCAAGCAGCGAAATCGTTCACTTACAAATCAAAGACAATTGAGCTTCAACAACACTTTATTTTCAGGTGTTCACAAGGTCTCTTGTCGATTCAAGTTTCTGTACAGAAACATTACGGTTTCTTAATTTGGGAAAAATGAGGAAGAAGGCATAGTTAAATTTAACCCCGTAGCCATTCGTTGTTAATAACAGCAAACAAAGAGGACTAGTCAAAATTGGTCAAAATCTTGTTCGCTGTTAGTAACAACGAACAAATTCTTTGAATTTTTTCGACCTTCAGTCTTTATTCGCTGTTACTAACAGCGAATAGCCTCAGGCCACATGTATGGGAAAAAAACTACTTATATTGGAAAATATTTTGAAATTTTGGCTATTATGTGAATTTTTTATATTTTTTGCTGCTTTGTTTCAAATTTTCATATTCATAATCTATATTTTCTTTTATGAACCGACTAGATACTCTTACTAAGAATTTGTGTTTAGCAATTACTATTAACTAAAGGAAGTACTCCCTCCGTTCCTTAAAGAAGTTCAAGAAGTTCTCATTTGTCATTTTTTGGTGTTTTATTTGTTGTTTCTATAGGGAATCTTTCCATTTATGTCACAAATTTTAGACAAAAATAACCTTATTCATGCTCAATCTAATATTTTATAAAGCCTATATACCCCTCATATCCTCGACTAACTTCAATTTAACATTTTAATATTCTTTATGGTCCTCACAAATTTTCCACTAACTTTATAAAACTAATATTTTATTAGTTGTAGTATCTATATTTTTTCCACAAACTTTCTTTTAATATTTTTTTAATCTTACATTTCACCAATCAATTTTATTATTCAATTAAATAATATATCAACTATTTAAAATATTCTATTTTTTTTAATTTTCGTAAACATTCTTTTTCTTTTGATAACTTTATTAGAGACGGAGGGATATTATTTAGAGATCCCATGTGTGAAGTTCAAATGCCGAGCGGCGAGCGGTGAAAGACAATACGCTTTTTATAATGGGTCCCACTCCCACCCTCCAATCTCTTCCATCTTCACCGACAATTTGTTTTTCTCTATAGCTTTTTGCTTTTTCATTAAAACATTTAATTTTTTAATAAATTCCATTTGAATCTAAATAGTTGGATGAAGTTATGTATGTATGATGTATAATGTTGCTATGAATTAGTGATTGAGTGTAATTTTATAAATATACTTTGATGATAGAAACAGATTATTTTCAGGAAATACGATTGACTACTTTGTCAATGTCTATAACTTACTGAGTTAATTTTAGGAAAAATTAGCCAGAATAATACGACCTTTCACTGATTTTCCAAGAATAATACGAACTTTCAATTAACCACCAATAATACGAACTTTGACATGCATTTTCCGCTGGCATACATGACCTATTTATAACCGGTAGTATAAGTCTTTTTTTGACCGTTGCTCAGCAGGTTTCATCTCGTATTATTGGTGGTTAAAAAATTCCATTTGAATCTAAATAGTTGGATGAAGTTATGTATGTATGATGTATAATGTTGCTATGAATTAGTGATTGAGTGTAATTTTATTAAAAAATTAAATGGAATTTATTTTTTAATTGAAAGTTCGTACTACCGGTTGAAACTTGCTGAGCAACGGTCAAAAAAAGACTTATACTACCGGTTATAAATAGGTCATGTATGCCAGCGGAAAATGCATGTCAAAGTTCGTATTATTGGTGGTTAATTGAAAGTTCGTATTATTCTTGGAAAATCAGTGAAAGGTCGTATTATTCTAGGTAATTTTTCCTTAATTTTATTATTTTTTTTTAAATGTAAGAGACTGAATATTTTTTTTTTTGAAAATATAAGAGACTGAATATTTTTTTTTTGAAAATATAAGAGACTGAATATTTTTTTTTTAAATATAAGAGATTGAATATATCATCCATCTAAAGTAGTGTACTATTTATGATATACTTCATATGTATTTATTTATCACTTATCCTCAAAAAAAAAATTATCACCAATTATCTATTAAAAATATATTTAATTATTTATCAACTTATAATAAAGTACCGCAACTAAGTTCCTATTATAATACTTTCATATATATATATATATATATATATGAAAGTATTATAATAAAGTATCTATGTGCGGGAACACTGGGTATGATGATATATATATATATATATATATATATATATATATATATATATATATATATATATATATATATATATATATATATATATATATATATATATATATATATATATATATATATATATATATATATATATATATATATATATATATATATATTTGCATTGTTTCAATGCTAAATGTTAACAGTCAATATTTTGTCAATTATCAAGTAAAAAATTAAAAAGATGATAATATTAAATTAAGGAAAATTTTACGTGGTAACCCTGAGTATAGAGGTGTTCAAAATAGACCCGATGAACCGGTCGACACCCAACGTTATAATCGAACCCGATTTGACCGACTCATAAATAGATCTAAAATTATGTAAAAACCAATGTGAACACAAAACCCGATTTTGAACCGACCCGAAAAGCCTGACCCGAAATCAATCCGATGACCCGAATGAACACCTCTACCCGAGGTATTGGGTTTTGCACGTCATAACCAAAGTTTTTCAAAAATCTATGCGGTAACCTTCATTCAGGTTTACCAAATTCTTTCATCGCGACCTTTTTGCACAAAAATCATTAGCAAATGTTAATTTTGAAACTTAAATCTTGTTGTATGCCTATATATGTTTATTTTTCACTACATTAAATTGCATGAATTTCATAAATTTTCCCCAAAATATAAACCCTAACTCTATCATTTTTCATCCAAATTATAGTTTTTCCCCAAATTCAAACCCTATTTTTTTTTTTTTTCCTGTTCTTCATATACTATCAAATTAGGATTTCATTGTGCTTAAAATCGACATACAAATTCAATGAAATTCGAAAACAATTTCATTTGTTCATTAAAGTTCGAATGTAGATTCATTAGTTCATTTAAATTCAAGAAGTTACTAGCCTTTATTGATCTAAGAGAGCTTGATTTTGTTATATTTGTGGATGCCTTTTATTGAATTTAAAGTTAAATTTGGGGATTTTGAGTTAAGGCTTTAGGAAGATAGGGGAAATGTTATGATGAGTGAGATTGGGGAAATATAATTTCATCAAATTGAATTGCTATACTGGAATACCAAGTTTTGTAATTAATGTTTGCTAACATCTTCTGGTTAAAATGGTCATGGAGAAAGAAGTTGATAAATCACAGAATTACCGTGTGAATTTTGAAAAAACTTAAGTTACCATGTGAAAATTCAATACCTTAGGATTACTAATTGAAATTTTCATGAAAGGAAACTTATAAATCAACCTAATAAATTCATGAGTATATTAATATGATGCCAAACATTGGAAATGTAATGAAAATTCAATGCAAGTTCTAATATAAAGTTTAATATATATACTACATTAATTAGAAAATAACTCACACAACTAACAACAAAAGTTGACTATAATAAACAAATAAATAGACTTTGCAATTTGTAATGATTAATTAAAAAATGACAAAAAGTAATATACAATAAATTTTTGAAATTTTTATTTAAGGACTTTTTCTGGCAAAAGAAGTTGTGTGAGTATTTTTGGCTTTAAAAAACATGGAGGATTGTAACTTATGTCGGTCAATATTAGCTGCAACAATAATTGTTAGTGGTAAAATCATTTGAATTTTATGAATAATATTAAATTAAAAAATAATTACAATATATCAATGGAATTTAAAGCGTGAAAATGATATTTTTATAAAAAAAATTAATAAATCACCTAAAATAATGCAACCTTTTAATGATTTCTTTATAATAATCTTAACTTTTGATCAAATATGAATAATTCCTATGAGGGTTGATTGCTAACAATGCACAAATAATTTCTTACCAATACCACGAGTTATTTTGCATAAAAAGAAATAAAATGTAAAATTATAAAAAATTGAAAACTTAAAAAAAAAATAAAAAAATCAAGTAAGTTTGTTTTTTTTTTTTTGATTTTAATTTATAATTTCAATTTTTTTGATTTTTTGTTATAATTTTTTTTTGCTTTGTAACAATTAACTTGTATAAATCGGTCACCATTTGGGAGTAATGTTCTTAGGTAATAATACTCTTTGGTAAATGACTTTAAAATTGAAATTATTCATAACTAGTGTAGAAACTGTGTTATAGATAGTTTTTTTAACATCGACATATATAAACATATGATATTAAAAAATAAAGCCATAGATATTATGTAGTAGTAGAACTCGATTTTGATAGTTATATATGAATAAATTAACTTTGTAATTTTAGAAATTGTCAATAATATATTATACAATATATTTTATTCTTAAAGTACTCAATTTAATTATAAATAAATGTTAGTCAAAGCTATTTTATTGGTAGAAATATTGGTTACGATCAAATGCCATTATGTTTTTCTTCAGCCAAATTAAATAAATAATCAAATTCCATTTGTCAAATTCACTTCAACGGTGACACTTTAAATTTTTTAACCTTTATAATATTGTATATCATATTGATATGATTAATCCAAAATTAAAACTACAATAGATAAAATTAATAAAAAATTAAATTATTTTAGATAAATTTTCAAAAAATTAAAGCAATAAAGAAAAGAGTGAGTTAAAAAAGGAAAAATTGTCCTGAATAATCCGACTTATTGTCCATCTGCTGTGAATAATCTCATCTATTGATTATTTCTAAATAATACAACCTTTGTATATTTTTTGCTGACATCACCCTTTACTACATTTTAATCGACTACTATGGGTACCAACTAGCTGTTATGCTCACTCCTTTTTCTTCCTTATGCTTCTTTATTGGTCTACCCTTCCTTTTTGGTGATAGGTAGCTATAATAGTCGGTTAAAATGTGGAAAGGGGTGCTGTGAGCAAAAAAATTCAAAGGTCAAATTATTTAAAAATAATAAATAGTAGGGATTATTCATACCAAATTGAATAAATTCGGTTATTATCATCATCCTGTTTCCGTGCATAGAGAACTATAGACAGGGTCTGGGGAGGGAAGGACGGCGGCAACTCATACCCATAAAGGAAAGCACGACCAAAAAGAGTCTCTCGGCTCGAGAAAAGATGAGGAGAAGAACCCCAGAATATACTCTCAAGGAATCAGTAATCTAAAACATGGATAAGACGTCTCCAACTACCCCTGTTTCTAGTCAGGTCCTTAGAGAGGTTCAACTCGTACATGTCAATTTTAATAAATCCGATTATTGATAACAATTTTTCCTTTAAAAAAAATAGTGGGAAGTCATAGAGTAGGGAGTATGGTTTAGTCTCTAGTGAGTGTATTTCCCTCCTAATTCCCAAATCATAATCTGTCATCTTCCTCCCACTTTCTCCCTCCTCTTTTGGGCTACTCCTCTGTCTGTCGTTGCTCTGTTATCTGTACCGCACTTTTCAATTCCCACTACTTTTTTTTTCCTTATTATTATTATTATTATTATTATTATTATTATTATTATTATTAATTATTATACTACCTCTTACTATTCTTCAAATCAAAGTTTTCATTATTTCTCTACTTCATTAACTTATAATCCCCATCTCACCTTCAAAAATTCGATTCAAAATCACATAAAACAAAGAAATGCAGGCATTATTATACTTGAGTATTGCTTCTCTGTTATTCTCCATTGTTAATGCAGAAGATCCTTACAGATTTTTCAACTGGAATGTTACTTATGGTGACATTTACCCTCTTGGTGTTCGCCAACAGGTTTTTTTTTCTTTTTTTTTTTTAATTTTTGATATTTGTTTATGTTTAAAGATTTGATTTGATTTAAAAAAGTGGGTAATTGTTACAGGGAATATTGATAAATGGGCAGTTTCCAGGACCTGATATTCACTCGGTTACTAATGATAATCTCATCATTAATGTGTTTAATAGTCTTGATGTTCCTTTCCTTCTTTCATGGTAAGTAAGTTTACTTAAATCAATTAACACTCTCTTTATCTTCTTAGTCATTTCAAAACTGATGATCTTATCACTGTCACATGATTCGCTAATCTCTCTTGCGAATCGCGAATCGAAAAAAGCGAATGTTGGTCGATTTTGGGCTATTTTTGGTCCATTTTGAGCGAATCTCGAATCGAGGCATGCGAATTAAGTAGCGAATCATGTGACACTGGATCTTATCTTAGTTAGGCAAAATATTACTTTCTCAATTAAAGTTTGAGTTAAATTTTCATATAGTTGGTCCCACCCTCTACTAAAAAAACATCTTGATCAATTAAGGTTTAAGATTGGATCCTTGTGTTTTCTGTAAATTATAATGTTGTGCATTGATAATGGTATGTCATAGAATTTAGAAAATGAGTCTCGACAACTCACTCAAATAAAGAGGAGAAGAACTAGTCCACTCATAAACGCAAAGAAAGTTCACTACTAAAACCAATCGGTGATAATAGGTTTACTTCCTTCAGTTTATAAAATAATGCATACTCTTCTTTTTCTCCGATATAGGACAACTCACATGTGAGTATTAGTGAAATAACATACTAATAGTAGTACTCTTTAAAAAAAAAGGATACTAATAGTAGTAGACTTATAAAAATAAAATTCTATAGTGTTTTTAATTAACAATTATTCAAATCAGCTGGCGGGGTACGTTCAGAATTGAGACCTTCATTACGTGGTGGTATTGGTAACAACAGGCCGGAGCACACAAAAATTATAAATTTGAAAACCTATTTGTTTAATTTGAGGTGTAAAAACAAATAATTAACCTGAAGTAAAAACGTTCTAATCTAATGTTAATTAATATTTAAGACTTTTAAATCTAAAGCTCATGTGGAGTCAAATACGTTATACATACTTAAAATTACTATTGATATTGAAGGATTTAATCCGCTAAAATAAATTAGTGCGTTCATGCTTAGCCTTCAATATCTAGAGCTTTGATCTTGTGTTTCTTTTGATAATGTACAATCGTAGCCATTAATAACAAGTAAAATGTAGTCGGATCAAGATTTAGGTTAGTCTGATCTAATTTAATCTGATTGAAGTAATTGGTGTGAATGTGTATAGACCGTGACAGTAAGAAAAAGAATTTGAGTGATTAATTTAATTGGTTTGTGTAAACTTTTAGGTTAGCCTGTATACACGTGATTTTGGATCTTTAATTTAATTAGTACTAGTAGTACTAGTTAAAGTATAAAAAAGTGGATTTTTGTGGTGGATCTGGGTTCATTGAATGAATGTTGTCATTTCTATGTTCAAACCCGTGAGGTTTTTTATTTCAACCTTTTTCTTTTTCTTCTCTTGTAATTATTAGACATAAGATTCGCGTTTTTAACTACTTTCTTTCTCTTTATTTTTATTTTTAAAAATCATCTCTAATCTTAATTTTTTTTTCTTTTGTATTTTGTTTGTTTTATAAAACTTAAAGTAATTTATTCTTCTGGTTACAAGCTAGACTGAGGAAAAAAGTATTACTTATTTTAACTAAGATAAAAACCCAATTTAATACTTTATTTGTTTCGAAATACTTTATATTGATGGTGACTTGTTTAGTAGAGAAACGTCACTACCAGTAGCAAGTACAATAGAATAAAATAAGTATAAAAATAATTATTGTTTAATTAATTGTATAGTTTTCGTTGAACTAAAAAACCACGTCATCATTTAATTTATAATAAAGAGATGTATTACTCTAAAATTAGATGCATTATTAGCCAAAAAATAAAAGATGCATTTTTGATTTATGCTTAAGGGCAGTAGAAGCAAAATTGGATAGCTACTGTCATGAGGGACTCTTTCTCGGTAGGATGAATTAAAATAAGGAGTCTATTTGCTAATAATAGAAGTATGTATTAGTTAAACTAACTTTATAGCATTGGTTAATTCCTTGGATTGTAGGTTTGTAGAATCGTGTTATAATCTTATCATCTATAATCTTGATCTTGATAGGATTATACGATCCTACCACTTAAGATCATACTTAAGATTCTGATCGCTTGTCTATTTTTAGAGTCATAGAATTGTAGATAGAATTTAATTTTCTAATTTGTGAAAATGAGATGCCAATTTGCTCTTCCTTGTTGTTTTTCTTTTATGTCAAAGACTTAAAGACCAAAATAATGAGCAGTACTTTCATCTTTTTTTAATTGAATACAAAAAAATATTGAATAGTTTGTTATGAATAGATGGTACATTTATTTCCATTTTGAGAACTCCAACAAAAAATAAATGTAGAACAAGCAGATTCATTGTGTCTGTCTTACTAGTAATGACACATTTTTTTTATAGTTTGTGTTGCGTCAGCCCTCTGATCTAAATCCAAATCTGAACCTACCCTCACGTCAAGGCATATAGGCCCATTATTCAATGTATGTATGATGAATTTGGTAATTTGTTTTGATGGGACCCACTGAAATTATGCTCATATTTATGAAAATTTGCTGGTACATTCATATTTGTTGGTTACTCAATCTGTATTTCTATTTCTTAATTTATATTGTAGGGTTGAGTCTGATAATGCAAAAGGAATTTATTAATGTTTGATTTGTATTTTACATAGCTTTACTTTATAATTGCATTAAGCAATCAATATTCACGGGGACATATATAGCTTTCTAAGTGAATGTTAGAATACATAACGATTATGAGGCTTCAAGCCTATAACCATTGATTTAAGACATGATATTAGAAGCCAGCTGTGTGACAAGAGGTCACGGGTTTGAATTTCAACGATCAGTTTAAGGCATGTACTGCATCCATAATTCTAGCCCAAAGGCCTCTTGGTTAAGGGGGTTGGGCATGTTAAGTGGTCTCAAACCATACCTGGTGCGAAGTATTGCCCTTGAATTTGAGGGGTTGTTGAAATTTAAATCCGCGACCTTTTTGTTATGTTGGCTTCTTATACTATGTCAAGTAATGAACTCAACCAAAAGTTTAAGTTGATGGTTGACGCTCCAGGTATACTCTAACAATGAATTTCATGCCTAGGTGGTTTAGAATGATTTATGTTGATGTAAGCTTTACGTTACTTCAGCATCAAGTTAATGACATGTTCCTTCAACAATAAAAGATAGGTAAGGACATATGACTCTACACGCAGAGGAAAAATGGGGAAATTTTGTAAGACTATCGAGTTTGATATGTAGAGAAGTATAATATCTTCAAGTATAATTTAGAGTTACAACAGTTCTAACTTAAAACTAAATAGGTTAAAAGCCCTTTTATTATTTCTACCAGTCTCAGTAACGCAAGCATAGTATAGAGATGCTAGGTGTCTTCATTTTTTCTGGTATTAAGATAATCGGAATTAAAATCAATCTTTTTGTGTTTTGATACAACTTGTCGATGGTAATATGGACTCGGGTACTGATGTCGGATAATGATACGTGTTCAACTGTTGGATATGTTTAAATATACGCCTAAAATGAAGTGTTCAAGTACCATACAAATGTCTGAGCATCAAGGATCAGACACGGGTACGTGAAGCAAAATGAACAATCCGAGTAACCTAACTCAAATAAAAATACAATTTAAGTTAGATTATGAACTTTCCGTGCACTTCTTATTTATAAGAAGTTGCAAATGATGTTTTTTACCAAGGTTCAATAAAAAAACATCCTCTTTGTTATCACTAACCCGAGTAAGGGTGTGTACATCATAGATTTGACCCTTGTATTTACTCTGATCTAGCTAAACTGTTCCTTGAATGTTGATCATCAATAAGTTTTATGCAAGTAAATGTACTCCTCCCTAAATAGCAATCTGTTGTGTTGTGCATCAGGAATGGAATTCAGAACAGAAGAAATTCGTACGAAGATGGTGTATATGGAACAACATGCCCCATTCCCCCAGGAAAGAACTTCACATACATCCTCCAAGTCAAAGATCAAATCGGTAGTTTCTATTACTTCCCGTCTCTTGGATTTCACAAGGCCGCTGGTGGTTTCGGAGGTATCAGAATCCTTAGCAGGCCAAGGATCCCTGTTCCTTTTCCTGAACCTGCCGGTGACTACACTGTTCTCATCGGAGATTGGTACAAGACTAACCACACAGTAATTCTCGTTTCCCCTTATTGTAATTTTTTTGGCACAAATCGTTTTAATTTTCGTCATGTGTAACGAGAGTACATTAATCAAAGACGGGCAGTAGGAATAAACAAACTATCTTTAGGAGGTGCTGATGAATGTATTTTGTGGCTTTGCAGAAATTGCAAGCAATCCTTGACAAAGGACATAAGCTTCCTCCCCCAGACGGAATCCTAATCAATGGTCGTGGAAGTGGTGCCACTCTTAATGTTGAACAAGGTAAATTACATAAAAAAATTGGAACGAAAATCAGACGCTATAGTATACCATTTGCTGCTGGTTCATGCCTAAGACGAATAAAATTGTCATCTTTTGGTTTTCGACAGGGAAGACTTACCGACTAAGGATCTCAAATGTTGGGCTTGAGAACTCGCTCAACTTCCGTATTCAAGGTCACAAGATGAAGTTGGTGGAAGTTGAGGGAACTCACACCGTTCAAACCACTTTTTCATCACTCGATGTTCATGTAGGACAGTCCTACTCGGTGCTCATCACTGCTGATCAGCCCCCTCGGGACTATTATGTTGTAGCTTCATCGCGTTTTACCAGCCGTGTACTCACCACAACTGGTATCCTCCGCTATGCCAACTCTGCAGGCTCAGTCCAAGGACAAATCCCTGGAGGGCCCACAATCCAGATTGACTGGTCCCTCAATCAGGCCCGTGCTATCAGGACCAATCTTACCGCAAGTGGGCCAAGGCCCAACCCACAAGGGTCTTACCACTATGGTATGATCAACACTACCAGAACCATCAGACTACAGAATTCTGCTGGACAAGTGAACGGCAAGCAGAGGTATGCTGTTAACAGTGTGTCATTCATACCTGCTGACACTCCCTTAAAGCTCGCGGATTACTTTAAGATCGGAGGAGTTTTTACTGTGGGAAGCATTCCGAGTAACCCGACTGGTTCCGGAATTTACCTTGCTACTTCAGTGATGGGTGCTGACTACCGAGCTTTCATTGAGATTGTTTTCGAAAATACTGAGAATATCATTCAGAGCTGGCATTTGGATGGTTACAGCTTCTTTGTTGTCGGGTAAGTCATAAGTGTAATGAATTATTTAAAAAGATCTCAACATTGTTCGTACAATATTTGACAAAATGCATCTTGGAAACAGCATGGATGGAGGAAAATGGTCACCAGCCAGCAGAAACCAGTACAATCTTCGTGATGCAGTTTTCCGTTGTACCACACAGGTATGTTAACCGATTTTTACTTCTTAAAACGGATTTTATTTTTTGTTCATGTGTGTTTGTTGAATTCGAGTAAGTTGGGATTTAAGAGGAGTTGATGAGTTGCTAATATCAATTTTCAGGTGTATCCCAAGTCATGGACTGCTATCTATTTAGCTCTGGACAATGTGGGTATGTGGAACTTGAGGTCAGAATTCTGGGCCCGTCAATACTTGGGACAACAGTTCTACCTTCGAGTGTACACAACATCGACATCCTTAAGAGACGAGTACCCGATTCCCAAGAACGCTCTTACCTGTGGAAGAGCAGCGGGCAGGCGCACTAGACCTATAGTGTAACTAAAAGCAAGCAGCTAGCTAAGCTAGTATATCAAGAGAGTTTGATAAGTTATAGTATCCCATAACATTAATTAGTATGGATGAGAATGCAGCAAAGAGATAAGCAAAGCTTTTGCTTTGATTTGCACGTTAATTCTTTGGTTGTGCTACATTAGCACTAGCTTTAGTACCCCGAATGAGGGTTATATTATTAGTATGTACGTACACTTGCATTGCTCGACCTCTTCTCAAGGTCGCATTCTTTCAATTCTAATAATTTTGTCGTTCGATTATTTCTGTTTTATCGTCATTTGTTTAGGATTTTGCCTATATTTTCTCGTCATTTGCTTAGTACCGACGAATTTTTGCATTGCATGACCTCTTCTCAAGGTTAAATTCTTTGGATTCTAATAGTATTGTTGTTCAAGTATCTTTGATACCTTTGATTGCAAACCATTGTGCTTCTGTTTAAAAAAAATTGTTGCATATTTTTTTGCATTCGCATTAATTGTATTAATTGTGGCATTTGAATAAATTTAATAAAAATGTTTAAAGTCAAATCGTAAATAAATTAAATATTAATCTTTAAAGTCAATCCGAACTTAAATTGAATATTAATGCAAACTAAATTCAAATTAACAAGAAGCATAAATGATTCGTACCTAAACAATAAACAATACCCAATTTTTATTTGTCGCCACCCTTTTAATGAAATCGCCACCCCTATTTTTTTTTAATTAAAAAAATTAAAAATTACAAAAATGCCATTGACTTAAATCTACTATAAAATCTAAATCAATAACACTTTTTTCATTCTAACTCTTTCAAAATTCAAACTCCCTAAAATCTTTCACTCTAACTCTTTCAAAATTCAAACTCTTTCACTCTAACTCTTTCACTCTAACTCCCTAAACTCTTTCAAAAAATAATTTGGCTAAAGCTTTGGATTCGGAATCGTTCTTGCAACAACGAGGTAATTTCTAACTCGAACTCGATTCAAAATTCAAAAAAAGAAACAAAAA
Organism: Amaranthus palmeri; assembly: GCA_019776075.1. Taxonomy (NCBI): domain Eukaryota; kingdom Viridiplantae; phylum Streptophyta; class Magnoliopsida; order Caryophyllales; family Amaranthaceae; genus Amaranthus; species Amaranthus palmeri. The sequence continues at coordinate 29,060 of JAAKBH010000826.1, forward strand.
AATAAAAAAAAATGAAAATCGCAGAAAATACCCAGATAAATCGCACAAAACGTGCGAAAATACCCAGAAAAATCGCACAAAATGTGCGATTGTACAATCGCACGTTTTGTGCGATTTTTTCTGAGTATTTTCGCACGTTTTGTGCGATTTTCACCTTTTTTATTTTTTTGTTTTTATTTTTTTGGTACGGTTTTGGTTTTTTTTTTTAATTTTTTTGTTTTTTTTTGTACGGTTTTTTTTTTATTTTTTATTTTTTTAATTAAAAAGTTTATTATTAAACATTTTATTATTATTATTATTATTATTATTATTATTATTATTATTATTATTATTATTATTATTATTATTATTATTATTATTATTATTTGTTATTGTTATTATTTATATTATATGTTTTTTTTAATTTTGTTGTTTTTATTGTTATTATTATATATTGTTGTTATTATTTATATTATATGTTAATTTTAATTTTGTTGTTTTTATTGTTATTATTATATGTTGTTGTTATTATTATATGTTATTGTTATTTTAATTTTATTGTAAATGTTATTATTATTTGTTTATATTATTATTAGTAAATTTTATAATTTATTTTGTTTATAAGTTTAGTTTGATTTGTTGTTAAATATGTTTATATATTGTTATAATAATTTATTAAATTATAAAAATTGTAGTAAATGGCTGGAAATCAGGGTAGAGGAAAAGGATTTTTTAGAGGCATGTTGAGCGGCAATACGTTTAGACCTACGTTACTAAGGGGGGACTCCCATGAGAGAGGGGTTACTGGTTCTGCCAGGAGGGCTAGGCAGGAAGAGGCGGCCAGATATAGTCTAGCCCAACGATCGAGTACGCTACACCAAATGCGTACTAACATTGAGCCGCAGGCGAGCCTGCTGTCACGGTCCGCACACAACTGGATCGGCCTGTGTCAACATTCTCATATTTATCCCGACATTTCTGGCAAGAAGAGGCATCAGGAAAGATCTAGAGTGGTCTAGAGGTTTCTAGACTGTTCTAGGGTGTTCTAGAAACATCTAGAACATTCGTGAAGATTCTAGAATATGCTAGAGACATCTAGTACATTCATGAAGGTTCTAGAATATAGTAGAAACATCTAGAAGATACTAGAGTGTGCTAGAAGATACTAGCATACTCAAGAAGGGTCTAGAAGGTGTTAGAAGGTTCTAGCCCTATCATGTAAATACTAGAGCATACTAGAATAATATAGAATAGTGTGGTGTATCCTATAGTGTTCTGGGCTTGTCCAGAACCTTAGAGATCTTTCTAGACATGTACATACTCTAGGAGAGTAGTGTAGAGTATTCTAGAGAACTCTAGGTTAGAGCATTCTAGATAATCCTTGTAAGAAGGATGGAGCACTATAAATAGGCTCCAAGGGTCATTTGTACATCCAAGTTGAGAGTAATACAAAAAGCATTCCAAAAGCACTTGTTGTAACAGGCTCAAATATCTTAAACTTAATCTTTCGGTAAATTATTCCGAAATTTTCATTCAAATTTCTAATCCTTTAAATATACATTTCAAACCATCTTTAATTCCTAAACCTTTTTCTGATTTTGTAAATTCTTTTGAATATTAAACTTTAAAAATATTATTTTGTTTAAAATCTTTTTATAAGCACTAAAATATTATTTTATTATTTTATAGTACGAAAGTAAAATTTTATTATTATAATTACAGTTTTGTAAAACGTTACGTTTTAACTTTCTTCTTTAAACTAACATTACGACTTATTATTTGTAATCTTATAACTTTGGTTTAATTAATTTATACCTAAAATGAGTTGTATTTTTATTATTAACTTTAAGTATAGTTTTAATCAAAATTTTCTAAGTAAACTATCATATTTTCATGATCAAACTTACCCATTATTCTAAAATATATACACTTGGATAAACTAAAACAAAAAAATATGATGAACCAAAAATTATTTCTATCAAACATATGATTTTTATCACTTACACAAGCTATCACCATTTTCTTATACAAGATAACTTTCTCCTACACTCCAACTCTTACAAATCAACTTACACACTCTAAATCTCTTACACAAGTTAGTCTTTTTCCATACTCATACTCTTATTCATACAATCTAAGAACTACAAAGTTGACCACACCCATTATAAATACCTCCCTTATCCATGAGATCACTTGCACCCCTTCATCAAATCTTTCTACCATTCTTTCTTATACCTTCACTTCATTAACATCTTACTACATTAATACTTTTATTATTAGTTGAAAGAATTTAAGAAAATGGAGCTTAGAATACTCTTTATTTAGCTTAAATCATCATCATTTTGGAGTATTATTGGATTATTAATTTGGGTACATAATATATCATTATTTTTGAAGTTGGGATTTATTTCTTTTGGGAGCTTAAAAGATCATCATTATTTTGGAAGCTTAGATTAATTATCTTTGGAGCATAATTATCTATCTTGAAGGGTCTTATATCTTATTATTTTCCTAATTAGTACTTAGTACTAATCCTTGGTGTTAGTATGGTATAACTTCTTACCCTACTCTTTTTGTGAAATTTTACATCATATTTACTTTATAATATGCAAAGTATGAAATATGTTGATATGTTTTAGTAAGAAGTTAGTTTAATAAAACTATGATCAAGATTATTAAGTATGTGTGTACTAAAAACATATTTAGTGTGTACTAAAAACATATTTAGTGTGTTAATTTTATAATCTTTAAACAAGCTTAGGATGTTGGGTGCAAAATTATATTCTAGTGATATTTATAAGTATGATTCATGTTATTATAAACTAGTGCTAGTATGTTTATGAGTAATATGTTACATTAAGAATGTTATTATATTTAAGGATTTTTTTTATTTTAGAATTTTATTAATATGTTTATGTTAGCCTTCAAATTAGTTTATAAGATAGTAAGTTATTTTATGAACTTATTTTTTTATTAAGTATGGTTATATTAAGAATATTGTTATTATACGTTATTTTTGAGATTTAAGTTTATCCTTAAGGTTATAGTAAATTTCTAAGTTATTACGTAAAATTTTTATTTTTGTAAGTTGTTATGTTAAACTATGATTTAGTATGATAAATTAAATTAAGTCGTTCTTTTTATGTAAAAAGGGTCCCAAACACTCATAGGCCATTCGACCAATATCATATAAAAAAAAAAGTTGAGTTTGATTTACTATTTTAAATTATTAAACCAATTTTTGTGATAATAATAAAATAATAATTTTAAAAAGATATGTTTGAGAAATTTTTTATAAAATATTAAATATTGAAATGTTTTTCTTGAATATATGAGATTTCATAATAATAGTAACTTTTAATCACTATACAGTACAAACATTTTATTTGCTAACTATTTGACCAAAATTTATATAAAAGATGTTAAGGTATTTTTTTAGTAAACTTGCCTCTGAAATATTGATTTTTGTGATATTATAAGTTTTATTTGTTTTATAACTAGAATGTTGATTTTTGCAAATCTAATAAGTTTACTTGTTTTTCTAAACTTAAAATAATTATTTTTGGTGAACTTGTTGAATTTTGAAAACTTATCCAAAGGATGAAAATTTTAACTTGAATTTTAATTAGAATATTTGATATGGTGAAGAAAACAAAAGTTTTATTTGTTTTAAGGATGAAAATGTTGGTTTTGGAAACTTATTTCAAGAGAAATAGATTTTAGTAGCTACTTGTGGAAAATACTAATTTGGAGACTATTAATAGAATATTAAATTATTAGTGTGAATTTTATGAGCTATTAAAATAAAGTTTAATGTGTAAAATTTTTGTAATGAGCATATAAAGACATAAAAGTAAAATTTAATATTATTACTAAGAATTATATTAAATAAATGAAATTACCACCTAGGATGGTCAAAGTCAAATTCGAAGTCAACTTGTAGTAATAAAAATGTGATGTACTTGTGTGAATGAGTATTGATTGAATAACCCTGATAGTAAGGTAATGTCGAACCATGGACCGGCATGTAAAATCCCGGCGTCCGTGTTGGCCGGCACGTAAAATGCGGTGTAAGACAGGGGGTTCGCTACCTATCCTGTGGAGCTCGAGCATAAACAATGTATTGGAGGGGTGACGACTCCCACCACAGTTAGGGTTTAGGGCTACGGTCCTCACCTAACCAGACCCTTACATATATCAGGTGTCATATTGTTGTGTTTGTTGATTAGTGATGAACTTGATTAGTGGCCTATGAATCATGGTACGGTTATGAGTATTAACCAAATGAATTTACTTGAGTGTTAAGATTACCAAATTGTATAAATGGCAGTAACGTACTTCTGTCAGGATTTAGAATGGTATCTTAATGACTAAAAAGTATGGAACAGTAAAAGAATATAATAAAAGTATACAATGGTGTCAATTAATTTGAAATTCGTACTTTAATTATTATTTTGTAAATGTAGTGTATAATTTTTATATTTTGAGTTGGATAGGATGTTATGCTCGGCGTTACCGCTGACCGATTCAATCGGCTGTCATCCGTATCATGGATGGTAGCATTTTGCAGGATTTAGTTTCAGGTTCCGATCCAGGCCGCAACAATTATTATTTATCGAGAACTTAGCTGTTTTTTGTGTCGTTATTGATGACTTAATGTGGATGTACTTTTACATTTTTAATTTTTAGCAAACAATGTTTCTTATCGGATGTAATATTTTACTTTTATTTTAAATAGTTTTAGTTTTTATGATTTAAAGTTTTTAACAGTTCAGCATTTTAAGACTTCCGCAACTTTTTTTTTTGCATAAACATTATATTAAACATTAATTATGTAACGAGATTGTCGCTACTGTTACACATGGTATCAGAGCTAAAGTTCTCGAATCGTGGAACTTCGGTTCCATGTAAAAGAATGTTCTCGGTAGTCCACAATTACAAAAAAAAAAAAAAAAAAGATTTTGTTTTTCAAATGATTTATTTTCAAATAGCTTTTTCAAAATTTTTTTATGTGCTTGTGTGATCATGTGTAAATTACTTGTTATGATTATGTTAATGTAATATAGATCACATGTTTAAATTTCATTTGAGATGACGATAGAGGTAATAATATTCTGTTACTCACGAGTCTAGGATTTAGAGTTGGAATTAGGAATGGCAATGGGTATTGGACCCGACCCGGATCCGTGGATCCGTATCCGTTTTCACGGATCTGGGTCTTAAAAAAATAGACCCGTCGGGTCCGGGTCGGATCCGGGTCCAATTAAATTTCACGGGTCCGGATCCGGATCTGAGAAAAAATACCCAGATCCGGACCCGTTTGCCCGCGGACCCGTTTTATTTAGTTTGCCAAAATGTAGATTTTGGTCGAATGAGGTTTGCCTGTAGTAATTGTTACTTTTAATGCTTTGTATGATCATGGGTTTGTTAAATATGGTAAAGAAGAAAGCTCAGACAAAAACTAATGACATAGGAACCCCATTGGTTGACAGTAAATTGCAATTGCTTGAAAACTGTGAAGCCAAACCAACAAAAATATGGTAAAGAAAGTGGTAAGAAAAGCATAAGAAAAGGCCATGGAGCAAGGAAGTTTTTCTGCTTTGTTCTAATAGTGCTAAGCCAATGGTGTATGGAACAAAAATTCCTAAGGATGGTATGAAGATTTATTAGATTTTTTATCATTGGATTTTAATTTTATATTTTTTCAAGTATGTATTTATTATCATTAGTCTATGAATAGCATCATCGCAATCTCAAAACGATTCAAAAATACACTAAAAAGGGCAAAAACAAGTGGGACCCGTTTTGGACCCGGACCCGGTACTGGATCCGCAATATCCACGGACCCGGATTTGGGTCCTGTGAAAATAGACCCGCGGGTCCGGATCCGGATCTGGACCCAGTGCTTGAAAACACATCTGGATCCGGGTCCACCTAGACCCGGCCCAGATCCGACCCGTTGCCATCCCTAGTTGGAATTAGGGATGGCAATGGATATTGGACCCGACCCGGATCCGTGGATCCGTATCCGTTTTCACGGATCTGGGTCTTAAAAATATGGACCCGTCGGATCCGGGTCGGACCCGGATCCGTTTAAATTTCACGGGTCCGGATCCGGATCTGAGAAAAATACCCAGATCCGGACCCGCGGATCTGGAGGACCCGTTTTACTTTTTTATATATTGATTGAATATATATTCTTTATATATTAAATAGGTACAGTTTGAATTATTATTCATTAAAATAAAGACTTTTTGACAATTTTAAATAAAGACTTCATGAAATAATAATTCAAACCCACTGCCTCAACAAGTATATAATCTTGCTATTTTTTATATATTAAATATATATTCTTGCTATCGGCTATGTTTATTTATTTAACAAATAATTTTAATGTGTTCATTGGATATTTTTATGACAATTTTAAGTTGTATAATTTTTTTGAGTGATCGTCGATCGATTGTGAAATTATATATATTATTATCATTAGTATATGAATATAGCTTTATGGCAATCGCAACATGATCCAAAAATACAAAAAAAAAAAAAAGCAAAAACAACTCAGACCCGTTTTGGACCCGGATCCGATACCGGATCCGTAGTATCCACGGATCCGGATCTGGGTCCTTCAAAACTGGACCCGCGGATCCGGGTCCGGATCTGGATCTTACTCTTGAAAACGGATCTGGATCCGGGTCCAGGTGGACCCGGTCCAGATCCGACCCGTTGCCATCCCTAGTTGGAATAATTGTTAACGTGAATGAAGAGTTTGAAGGTAAAGTTATTTCTGATAATTCTTGTAGAAAATTTTTCCAATCATATTCTTTTTATCTCAAAGTCGACCGATCTTTAATCTCTACCTCTTTTCTGCACAAATCATCTTTCTTTAAAACCTCAGAAATTCAATCTCCAAATTTGTTAGCCTAATGGTTCACCATTTCTATGTGACCGTATATTTCCTACTTCTCTCTTAAGATTTTAGATCATCATCTACTTTCGACTGGATAGTGTTTGAATTGGGTACTTATGATATTATTTTTGGTATGGATTTGTAGAGACGACATCATGAGATTTTTTTTAAAAAAGAAGAAGATTGTTTGGGTTAAAACTCAAGGAGGAGAGCGCTTGTTTATGAACAAATATGTGTCCCCTGTTCAAACCATTTATACCGTTCAAATCAATGAGATAATAAAGTATAGATACAAGGGATATGCATGTGTTTTATTTCCAGTAGTAAGGAGAAAACCAATTTGAGTCTTGAGGAAATCCCGATTGTTTGTGAATACCCTAATGTTTATATAAAGGATTTACTTGATTTACCCCTGAGGATAGCCGTTGATTTCCATATTGATCTGATTTCTGATGCTATACCTATGTCCAAGACTTTGTGTCGTTTTACCCTAGTTGAGTTAACCAAATTAAAGAAGTAGTGGGATGAGTTACTAGAATAAAAAAGTTTTATTCGTCCTAATGTGTTGGCTTGGGCAGCCTTGTTTTATTTGTTAAAAAAAAAAAGATGGTACAATGAGGTTGTGCATTGACTACAAGGAGATGAATAAGATTACCTTCAAAAACCATAAGTCTTTGTCTAGAATTGATGATCTTTTCGATTAGTTAGAAGCTATGCACTCAAGAGTCTTCTAAGATTTATTTTGAGGTCTATGTATCATCATTTAAGGGTAGCCGAGAAGTATAATTCTAAGACTATGTTCCAGACCTGTTATAGACATTATGAGTGTTAGTGAAGCCATTTGATGAGGTGACAAATACGCCAACAACATTTATGGATTTGATCTAGAGATACGTTTGTCCTTATTTGGGTAAGTTTATATCTATTTATTTATGAAATTTTGGTACATTCGAGAAACATAAAGAAACATGAGGAACATTTGAGGATTATTTTAAACTTTTGAGAAAAAAAAAATGTTTAGGGAATTTATTGAGTGAGAGTCTTGGCTTGATGAAATAGTTTTTCTAGGTTATATTATGTCTAAGGATGGAATTTCTGTGGATCCAGAAAATACTAAGTCGATATCAAATTTTTTGATTCTGAGAATTTCAGAGCTTTTTGGGTTTAGCTGGTTACTATAGGAAATATGTTGAGAATTTCTCTAAGTTTGCTCGTCCCATGTTTGAGTTGTTGAAAAAAAAGGGATTCGATTTTAATAGAGTGAGTGGTACACGGTTGCTTTTGAGGTATTAAATAAGAGATTCACTACCTCTCATGTATTGATAATGCATGATTGTAGCAAACCATTCACGGTCTATTGTGATGCATCATTTAAAGGTTTGGGTTGTGCACTTATGCAAGAGGTAGAGGTCATAACTTGTCCATTGAGGTATTTGAGGCCACATGAGGTGAATTACCCTGTGCACGGTATTGAACTTGTTGTAGTAATCTTTGCTCTAAAGTTGTGAGACATTATTTGTATGAGTTACCGTGTAAGATCTACAGCGATAGTCAAAACTTAAGGTATGTCTTCAACCAAAAGAATTTTAACATGCACCAAAGGCGATGGCTTGATGTTATTAGGATTATGTCTTTTATACCACCCTAGGAAAGCGAACAAGTTGGCTTATGTTTTGAGGAGGAGACCGAGAGTGTTGAATTTGTACCTTGGGAGCTTTACCCTGAAATGATGAATTTGGGATTAGAGATTTGTAACCAATATGAGGTTAGACGATATTTGGGAGCAGTGACCATACAAACAAACTTTGTTTGATCATATCAATGATGCACAACTTGAGGATCCAAAGATTATGGAATTAATCCAGTATAGAGATGAGGAAAATGAGACTAATGCGCATTTGAGTTAAGAGAAAGAGGAAAAGTTAAGCCTGAAATTTATTAGACCTATTGAAATTCTAAGAAGATTTAGACAAGTTGCTTATGAGTTATTTTTACCATCAAGTTTGGTAAAAGTTCATAATGTATCCCATGTTTTACAGTTGAGGAAGTATGTTAATGAGCCATCACATCACATGTGCTAAGCCATGAACCCCTTCAGATTGATGAGTCTTTAGCCTATGAGGAAAGGCCTATCAGATTTTGGATACCCGAGTCGAAGAATTGAGAAACTCTAAGATTCCGTTGGTCAAGGTTTTGTGGTCAAACCATAGAGTCGGGGAAACTACTTAAGAGAAGGAGGCAGACATGCGAGATCGATAACCTAACCTTTTTGGGAAGTTGTAGTTTCGGGACGAAACTATCTTAAGGGGGAAAGAGTTGTAACAGGCTCAAATATCTTAAACTTAATCTTTCGGTAAATTATTCCGAAATTTTCATTCAAATTTCTAATCCTTTAAATATACATTTCAAACCATCTTTAATTCCTAAACCTTTTTCTGATTTTGTAAATTCTTTTGAATATTAAACTTTAAAAATATTATTTTGTTTAAAATCTTTTTATAAGCACTAAAATATTATTTTATTATTTTATAGTACGAAAGTAAAATTTTATTATTATAATTACAGTTTTGTAAAACGTTACGTTTTAACTTTCTTCTTTAAACTAACATTACGACTTATTATTTGTAATCTTATAACTTTGGTTTAATTAATTTATACCTAAAATGAGTTGTATTTTTATTATTAACTTTAAGTATAGTTTTAATCAAAATTTTCTAAGTAAACTATCATATTTTCATGATCAAACTTACCCATTATTCTAAAATATATACACTTGGATAAACTAAAACAAAAAAATATGATGAACCAAAAATTATTTCTATCAAACATATGATTTTTATCACTTACACAAGCTATCACCATTTTCTTATACAAGATAACTTTCTCCTACACTCCAACTCTTACAAATCAACTTACACACTCTAAATCTCTTACACAAGTTAGTCTTTTTCCATACTCATACTCTTATTCATACAATCTAAGAACTACAAAGTTGACCACACCCATTATAAATACCTCCCTTATCCATGAGATCACTTGCACCCCTTCATCAAATCTTTCTACCATTCTTTCTTATACCTTCACTTCATTAACATCTTACTACATTAATACTTTTATTATTAGTTGAAAGAATTTAAGAAAATGGAGCTTAGAATACTCTTTATTTAGCTTAAATCATCATCATTTTGGAGTATTATTGGATTATTAATTTGGGTACATAATATATCATTATTTTTGAAGTTGGGATTTATTTCTTTTGGGAGCTTAAAAGATCATCATTATTTTGGAAGCTTAGATTAATTATCTTTGGAGCATAATTATCTATCTTGAAGGGTCTTATATCTTATTATTTTCCTAATTAGTACTTAGTACTAATCCTTGGTGTTAGTATGGTATAACTTCTTACCCTACTCTTTTTGTGAAATTTTACATCATATTTACTTTATAATATGCAAAGTATGAAATATGTTGATATGTTTTAGTAAGAAGTTAGTTTAATAAAACTATGATCAAGATTATTAAGTATGTGTGTACTAAAAACATATTTAGTGTGTACTAAAAACATATTTAGTGTGTTAATTTTATAATCTTTAAACAAGCTTAGGATGTTGGGTGCAAAATTATATTCTAGTGATATTTATAAGTATGATTCATGTTATTATAAACTAGTGCTAGTATGTTTATGAGTAATATGTTACATTAAGAATGTTATTATATTTAAGGATTTTTTTTATTTTAGAATTTTATTAATATGTTTATGTTAGCCTTCAAATTAGTTTATAAGATAGTAAGTTATTTTATGAACTTATTTTTTTATTAAGTATGGTTATATTAAGAATATTGTTATTATACGTTATTTTTGAGATTTAAGTTTATCCTTAAGGTTATAGTAAATTTCTAAGTTATTACGTAAAATTTTTATTTTTGTAAGTTGTTATGTTAAACTATGATTTAGTATGATAAATTAAATTAAGTCGTTCTTTTTATGTAAAAAGGGTCCCAAACACTCATAGGCCATTCGACCAATATCATATAAAAAAAAAAGTTGAGTTTGATTTACTATTTTAAATTATTAAACCAATTTTTGTGATAATAATAAAATAATAATTTTAAAAAGATATGTTTGAGAAATTTTTTATAAAATATTAAATATTGAAATGTTTTTCTTGAATATATGAGATAACATAATAATAGTAACTTTTAATCACTATACAGTACAAACATTTTATTTGCTAACTATTTGACCAAAATTTATATAAAAGATGTTAAGGTATTTTTTTTAGTAAACTTGCCTCTGAAATATTGATTTTTGTGATATTATAAGTTTTATTTGTTTTATAACTTGAATGTTGATTTTTGCAAATCTAATAAGTTTACTTGTTTTTCTAAACTTAAAATAATTATTTTTGGTGAACTTGTTGAATTTTGAAAACTTATCCAAAGGATGAAAATTTTAACTTGAATTTTAATTAGAATATTTGATATGGTGAAGAAAACAAAAGTTTTATTTGTTTTAAGGATGAAAATGTTGGTTTTGGAAACTTATTTCAAGAGAAATAGATTTTAGTAGCTACTTGTGGAAAATACTAATTTGGAGACTATTAATAGAATATTAAATTATTAGTGTGAATTTTATGAGCTATTAAAATAAAGTTTAATGTGTAAAAATTTTGTAATGAGCATATAAAGACATAAAAGTAAAATTTAATATTATTACTAAGAATTATATTAAATAAATGAAATTACCACCTAGGATGGTCAAAGTCAAATTCGAAGTCAACTTGTAGTAATAAAAATGTGATGTACTTGTGTGAATGAGTATTGATTGAATAACCCTGATAGTAAGGTAATGTCGAACCATGGACCGGCATGTAAAATCCCGGCGTCCGTGTTGGCCGGCACGTAAAATGCGGTGTAAGACAGGGGGTTCGCTACCTATCCTGTGGAGCTCGAGCATAAACAATGTATTGGAGGGGTGACGACTCCCACCACAGTTAGGGTTTAGGGCTACGGTCCTCACCTAACCAGACCCTTACATATATCAGGTGTCATATTGTTGTGTTTGTTGATTAGTGATGAACTTGATTAGTGGCCTATGAATCATGGTACGGTTATGAGTATTAACCAAATGAATTTACTTGAGTGTTAAGATTACCAAATTGTATAAATGGCAGTAACGTACTTCTGTCAGGATTTAGAATGGTATCTTAATGACTAAAAAGTATGGAACAGTAAAAGAATATAATAAAAGTATACAATGGTGTCAATTAATTTGAAATTCGTACTTTAATTATTATTTTGTAAATGTAGTGTATAATTTTTATATTTTGAGTTGGATAGGATGTTATGCTCGGCGTTACCGCTGACCGATTCAATCGGCTGTCATCCGTATCATGGATGGTAGCATTTTGCAGGATTTAGTTTCAGGTTCCGATCCAGGCCGCAACAATTATTATTTATCGAGAACTTAGCTGTTTTTTGTGCCGTTATTGATGACTTAATGTGGATGTACTTTTACATTTTTAATTTTTAGCAAACAATGTTTCTTATCGGATGTAATATTTTACTTTTATTTTAAATAGTTTTAGTTTTTATGATTTAAAGTTTTTAGCAGTTCAGCATTTTAAGACTTCCGCAACTTTTTTTTTTTTTGCATAAACATTATATTAAACATTAATTATGTAACGAGATTGTCGCTACTGTTACACTTGTGTTCTCTTGCAACTCAACCTTCTTCCTTCCAACACTTAGAGAGTGTGAGGAAAACAAAGGCACAAGGAGTAGTGCCAAGGGAGAAAGCCTGACTTGTCTTACTACGGACTGTAAGCAAGTGGCGCACGGTGCGTGACTAGGGCAAAGTAGTCAGCACGTGACAGGTGGTATCAGAGCGGGCTACAATCGTCGTGTGGAATCGGCATCGTATACTTGGAAAGTTGTTGTGAACGCTACTTGGGAGTGTAACTAGGCAACAAAGGGGTGTCGGGTCATAATCATGGCTAACGACAAAGAGGCTCAAGTAAGCCAAATAATCGAAGAAGAGGAAGAACCAAGGAGGTCCAAGAAAAAGAGCACTGCAAGTGGATCAATGAGGGATCCGTCAGTGCCAAGGAGCTTGGCATTCTTGGAACCCCGCCTGGCAAAGATGGAGCTTGCTATCGGGGAAATGAGCGACGATATTGGACATCTTTCGAACTCCATGGAGGGGCTCGAAACAAAGGTACAGGCTGCATGCCAAGACACTCAAGATCTAAGGGAGGAGACTCTTGGGTTGGTCAATAGTGCATTGGCAACGGTTCGCGAGGAGATCGCGAAAATGAGGGAAGAGTTGCTGAGGCAACTAACAGACATCCGCACCGAAGTAGAGTCGGTGAAGGAGGATGTAATTTTGTGCAAGAAGGCTGCTGTGACCGGGGGAGTCACGATTCAACCGGGACCAAAGGTGGAGGTTCCCCAGCCCGAGAAGTACCATGGGAAGCGTGATGCTCGTGAGATCGACAACTTCCTATGGGGCGTTGAAAGGTACTTCGACGCTATGCATTTGGAGGACGATGCTTCCAAGATAAACACCGCCACAATGTATCTTGGGGAAGATGCTATACTCTGGTGGAGGCGGCGAGAGTTGGACATTAAGAAGGGTTCTTGTTCCATCAGCACATGGGACGAGTTCAAAAGGGACTTCAAGCGGCAATTCTATCCGGAGAATGCCAAGGCAGTTGCCCTCAAGAAGCTACGTGAGTTGAGGCACACCGGCACTATCAAGGAATACATACGGCAATTCACGTCGCTCGTGCTTGAAATTGATGAAATGTCGGAAGAAATCCAACTCATCTACTTCACTGGAGGTTTACAACGATGGGTTGAGCAAGAGGTACAACGACGAGGAGTCAAGAGTCTTGCGGAGGCCATAGCAGTGGCGGAGTCCTTGATCGAAATCCCAAGGGAATCGAGAAGGGACAAGGGCAAAAGGGTCGAGGAAGGCGACCAAGATGATGGAGAAGCATCGTATCCAAGGGCCAACCATGCAGATCATGGCAAAGACAAGGCCAAGTCCAAATGGGAGTCCAAGGGGGGCGACCGAGATGGAGGTAACCCCTCAAAGACTTTCAAGTGTTTCCTTTGTGAGGGTCCTCACTTAGCAAGAAGTTGCCCAATGCGGCAAAAACTAAGTGCCATGATCGCAACAGAGGAGGGGTCCACACCCACAATGAGGATGGGGGCAATGGTTATGAACGAGGATGCCCGACTCGCCAATATGAGGGTCCTCAACGCTTCAAGGGTCGAAGATGATGAACCCAAAGAAAGGCCATCTTCGATAAGCAGCAGTATGAACATCAAGCAAGGAGGAAACTTGATGATCATAAATGGAGAAGTGAACGATGTACCGACAAGGCTACTGGTGGACACGGGAGCATCGCACAATTTCTTAGCTAGGGAAGAAGCCAAGGCCTTAGGGGTGAAGTTCACTAGAGTGGATGACGAGATGAAGGCCATCAATTCAAGGGCCACGCCAGTGTATGGAAAAGCGTGGAATGTCCCTGTCCGCTTGGGGAAGTGGAAGGGAAAGGTCGACTTCTTGGTGGTCGACATTGATGATGAGGACGTAGTGTTGGGCATGGAGTTCCTGCACAAAGTCCAACCTTTTCGGGTAAGTGAGGGCATGATAACCATCACATCAAAGGGGAGCGAGATAGGAATCAAACTCGCTCAACTCAAGGAGCGGGACGTGAGGGTCTCGTCCTTGAAAGCTTGGTGGGCGCATGGGCAAAGGCGTCAAGGTACGGTCCTAGGGAGGACCAAGACAACACCGATGCTAGGGATAAGGCATCACAATGGAAGAATAGGTCTTAAGTGTGGAAACGATTGGAGAGACGGGGCAGCGACGCAAGGAAGCATCCAAGAGTCGAATGGTGCGCTAGAGCGGGTCGCGGGCACATATTCCTTCAGGCGATCTTGCCGAGGACGGCAAGAATTTAGGTGGGGGAGAATGTCACGGTCCGCACACAACTGGATCGGCCTGTGTCAACATTCTCATATTTATCCCGACATTTCTGGCAAGAAGAGGCATCAGGAAAGATCTAGAGTGGTCTAGAGGTTTCTAGACTGTTCTAGGGTGTTCTAGAAACATCTAGAACATTCGTGAAGGTTCTAGAATATGCTAGAGACATCTAGTACATTCATGAAGGTTCTAGAATATAGTAGAAACATCTAGAAGATACTAGAGTGTGCTAGAAGATACTAGCATACTCAAGAAGGGTCTAGAAGGTGTTAGAAGGTTCTAGCCCTATCATGTAAATACTAGAGCATACTAGAATAATATAGAATAGTGTGGTGTATCCTATAGTGTTCTGGGCTTGTCCAGAACCTTAGAGATCTTTCTAGACATGTACATACTCTAGGAGAGTAGTGTAGAGTATTCTAGAGAACTCTAGGTTAGAGCATTCTAGATAATCCTTGTAAGAAGGATGGAGCACTATAAATAGGCTCCAAGGGTCATTTGTACATCCAAGTTGAGAGTAATACAAAAAGCATTCCAAAAGCACTTGTGTTCTCTTGCAACTCAACCTTCTTCCTTCCAACACTTAGAGAGTGTGAGGAAAACAAAGGCACAAGGAGTAGTGCCAAGGGAGAAAGCCTGACTTGTCTTACGACGGACTGTAAGCAAGTGGCGCACGGTGCGTGACTAGGGCAAAGTAGTCAGCACGTGACACTGCGTACCGATACATTTGACTCGGACGACGAGGATACTGAGGTCGCTGAGTCTGTTGGATTTGAGGACGAGTCACTTGGGGCCCCTGTTCAATGCGCCCCGATAAGGAGAACTGCAGGTCAGTTTAGGAGACAACCTTCTCATCAGGCTGGTAGCAGCCATGTTGAGGATGCGGCTCCACGTAGGCGGAGGTGCTCACGTGCTGATGATCCGGAGTGGGTGATTAGAGAACCCCAGCCGGGGGGCCCGGTCGATACGCGTTTGATTCCTAGCTACGGAGGGCACGTAGCTAAGGTTATTTTCGAGGGTTTGGAGCGTGACCCTCCTATTTTAGAGTGTCGTCTTAGGAAGAAGACGATCGACTCTATCATCAGACTGCGGGACATGTCTGATGAATTGTATCAGATTCTACCCACGACTGAGCTGGGGCGTCTTCCTTACGTCATGCACCAGCATATTGATAGTGCCTTGATAGCGGCATTTGTGGAGAGGTGGCAGCTGGATACGAACATCTTCCACATGCCATGGGACGAGATGACGATTATGTTGCACAACGTGCAACGAATTTTAGGGATTATGTCTGCCCTTCTCCCCTGAACACACTCTAATTGTCCAAGGTATTTCATCTGGATTACGGCTAGTTCCTATGATCATAAATTTACAACCAGAAGCACTACATGTTGTACCAGGCCTAACAACATTATCTACGTTCAAATCACCCCTATATTTACCATATCTATGACAACGTAATACAAACTTTTCCGTGTACGTCCTTCCTTAATTTTATAAGAAGCACGTACAAATTGAAAACCAATTTGTAATGCTATCTCATCAGCCCAATTATGTAACTCATCTATAGACGCAAATTGTCTATCCGTAGCAAATCTATCGGAATAATCTACGTTATCACCTAAGTTTTCAAAGTCCTGCAAATATAAAAACAAAATAAATATAATCTACACATAATCAACATCAAAACTTAATAAAGTTTATTAAATATTTTTAAATAAATATAATCACAAAACAATAAATTAAATAAATAAATTAAATAAAACATAATCACAAAATAATATATTAAATAAATAAATTGAATATTAAATAATGAATAAAAAAACAAAAAAAATCAAAAAAAAAAAAATAAAAATCGCATGGTAAAATCGCACAAAACGTGCGATTGTACAATCGCACATTTTGTGCTGTTGTACAATCGCACATTTTGTGCGATTTTACCAAGCGATTTTTTCAATTTTTTTTTTAAATAAATAAACTTAAACATTAATTAATTATAAAAAAATATAATCACAAAACAATAAATTAATAAACAAATTAAATAAAACATAATCACAAAATAATATATTCAATAAATAAATTAAATAATAAATAATGAATAAAAAAACAAAAAAAAATTTTGGAAAATCGCATGGTAAAATCGCACAAAACGTGCGATTGTACAATAGCACATTTTGTGCGATTTTACCATGCGATTTTTACATTTTTTTTATTTTGTTTTATATTTCGAAATGAATAACAAACTTACCGAATCATATTCTTGTTCGTTTTGGTTCGCCATTGTAGTTCGATTACAAAATTTAGCTAAATTCGGTTTGAAGCGTTTTTTGTTTAAGAAATTTTTAGATAGCTGAAATTTGAATTGTTTATACAGCTTTTCATTCCTTTTATAGTAATATTATTTTATTTTATTTTTTTTTAGTTTTTTATTTAATTTTTTTAAATAGGGGTGGCGATTTCATTAAAAAGGTGGCGACAAATAATAATGCCCAAACAATATTGAATTGATTTGATATTGATCACACATGAAATTGAACCTAATTTGACATGATGGAGACACATCTTTAGACTAGAGCTGACTTAAATATGGCTGGACTTAAGTCAAACATTTAAGTTATTTTGTCATGCTTTAAAAACTTGATAACTCTCAACCCAGAAGTCGTTTAAATAAACAAAAAAATTGATTTGACTTGGATCCTGGCACAAACCTATTAATTTTTGGGCCCAACCCCCCTAGATTCGTAGGGTCTAACGAGTCTAGAGTCCTAAACGATTCCTAAATGTATCTTAATTTAATTATTCAAATTCAAACTTTTTACATTAATTTTTAAAGGTTTTAATATATTAAAATGAGTCTATATGTTGAATATAAAACTAAATTGAGTCCAAATCATTATAAAAAAAGGTTTGTAACAAATTAAAATTGATTTTGAATTGTGTAATTGGTTGGGTCTAGTAAGTCTGGATCTTACATGGGTTTAAAGAGAGGGTTAGATTCGGTTTTGGGACAGAAGACCCTAGAACCATTTTTTTTGGACCTAAAACCGATCCCAAATTCAATGTATCCCAAAAAAAATGGATCCAAACCCTAACAATAGTGGTGAGTCTAGGGCGAGTTTAAAAGATCTTAGACTCATGATCATCCATATTACTTGTGGGTCAACCAGGATGGAACTATAGAGGAATTGCCCTAAACCAGCATTGCTGGTGAGTTTGGTGTTTTTGTTATGTCTGTAGGTATTTTTGTTATGTGCTATAGATGTTTAGGTTATTTGTTGTAGGTATTTCCGTATTTATATTATGTTCTGTATGAGTTTAATTTGTATTATGAGATGTAATGTAGATGTTTAGGTTATTAAGTGTAACAATTTATTTTATGTGCTGGAGGTGTTTATATGTCTGTTTTCATGTGTAAAAAATTTGTTCAAAATGCATATATTAACTATTCAAGATACAATGATAGATACTTCAATATGCAAAAATACCTACTAAGACTAGTTTAAAGCCTACTAAAACTAGTTAAAAGTACCTACTAAAACTTATAGTGTGTGTTTTTGTGAAATGCTTGTGCGCCATACGTGTTTTAGTGAAGTTGGATGGATTTTAAGAGTCGACTGTCAAATAGACGATCTCTCAAGAGACTTGCTGAGTACTAAAAGCAAACTATGCAATATATTAGAGTTGATCGACAATGTAAAGATAGTTGATATGAATGAATTAACGAAGATTTAGAGGGTGTTTGGCATGTGAAAATGAGAATTATGAGACTATAGTCAGGGGCGAAGATGCGAGTCTTTGTAATTTTGGCTTTGGCCCCCTTTACTAATATGATACTTATATAGTTTAAAGAGAGTAAAAATATAACGAAAGTTACTATAGCTCAATGGTTGGAGTAACATATTTGTAATCTAAAGTTAAGGGATCAAATCTTTCATAATCTAACATTCATATTTTTAGTGTGTGTTTATATTTTTCTATCTTAATTTTAATTGTGTTTTTTTTGAAGAATTATAAGTCAAATATATAGAGTCAAAAACACTTAATTTTTTCAAAAATAATAATTATAGGGAAGTTCAACTCTATTTATAGTTAAATTTAATTTTTGCAATGATCAAGTTCATTTCAGTCTATAAGATTTTAATATTTTCATAGCTTAACTAGTGTCTAATGGTGTTCGTTCTGGTCATCATTGATTTCGGGTTAGGTGTTTTCGGGTGGGCTTGAAATCAGATTTCGTGTCCATATTGTTTTTACATAATTGTAAATTTTTAAAGTCGAATCAAATCGGATTCGGTTACAATGTCCTGTAAATTTCGAGCCATCGTATCTATTTCTAACACCTCTAGTTTTTATATATTAAAAAAAATTTCTTCTATATCGACAATTTGGCCCCCCATAATTCAAAACCCTGGTTTCGCCCCTAACTATAGTTGATACTAGGGATGGTCATGGGTCGGGTCTGGAGCGGGTCTGACCAGACCCAGACCCAGACCCGGACCCGGACCCTTTTATTTTTTTGGACCTTGACCCGGATCCGGGCCCTAAGGGTCCAAAATTTTCAGACCCAGACCCTTCGGATCTAACGGGTCTAGGGTCCTTAATGGGTCCTTAATGGGTCTTAAACAAAGTCTCTTTAATATATATCGTATTTTTGTAAGCGACTTATATCATACTTTTGTAAGCGACTTATATCGTATTTTATCTATATTTAATTCAAATTTAACATTTAAAACCAACAAAGTATATAGCATCATCAACTAAAACCAACAAACTAATTATGTGAGGATTTTGGGGCTCTTATAAAAGAGGCTCATGCTTCTGGTTTGTTACACGAGATTTCTGTATCGAGGAATGCTCCTATTATTTCACATCTAGTTTGTCACCCAAACATTCTTTATTGTGGTTATGAAAGCCGTAGGGTTAAGAGTACGTTCCGACCACAATTTACCCACAAGACCCAAAGATATCCGATCTTCTTCTTCCTCATGTTCATCATCCACACCCATTCACGAATATCTTCATTCACTGCTTCGCCTTGATTCTCCAGAGGATCAGAAGTAAAGTTTATATTCGAACCGTTGTCGGGGCTTTTATTTGGGTTCTGAACTTTGTCTGGGTCCTCATTTAAATCTGCCGTCATAATGATTGCTTTGTTGTTTTTATTGGTCCCAGACAGAATGGGGACAGAAGCCATAATAACAGAACAAGAAAAGACAAGAAGAGATCCTCTTTCCCCATATTTATTCTTGTTAGGTGCTAAGGGTTTTGGGGCTCTTATAAAAGAGGCTCATGCTTCTGGTTTGTTACACGGGATTTCTGTATCGAGGAATGCTCCTATTATTTCACATCTATTTTTTGCAGATGATAGCCTGATTTTTGCTAGGGCTAATGTGAGCGAAGCAGAGAAGATCCTGAATATTCTTAGGCGGTATGAGTCGCTTTCTGGCCAGGTGATTAATTTTGACAAAAGTGAGGTCTCTTTTAGCAGAGGGCTTAATGATGAAAACAGAAGAAGAGTTAGCAGTGCACTCGGTTTCAAGGAAGTTCTTAGCCACGATAAATATTTGGGGCTTCCAGCTCTTTTTGACAGGTCGAAAAAGGTGTCTTTTACAGGAATCCGTGATCGTATATGGAAGAAGCTTCAGGGTTGGAAATAGAAGCTCCTGTCGAAAGCGGGTAAGGAGGTCTTAATTAAAGTTGTTGCCCAAGCTATCCAGAACTACGCTATAAGCTGTTTTAAGCTCCCCTTGTCCTTTTGCTCTGAAGTTGAGAAAATTATTAGGCATTTCTGGTGGGGTTCTTCATCCTCGGGTAGGAAAATAGCTTGGAAGTCGTGGAATGTTCTATGTAGCCCGAAAAGTGAAGGGGGTCTTGGTTTTCGAGATCTAAATTTGTTTAATGACGCTCTCCTGGCTAAGCAACTTTGGCGAATCCATACTCACCCTCAATCTCTTTTGGATAGGTCTCTTAAAGCCAAATATTTTCCGTCATCCTCGATTTGGGAAACAGATGTGGGTTTTAACCCAAGTTACGCATGGAGAAGCGTGTGGGGTTCACGTTATCTTCTGGAAATGGGTTCTAGGTGGCGCATTGGCAATGGTAGAGACTTAAAAATTTGGTTTGATGCTTGGGTGAGTAGTGAAGGTACGGGAAAGATTATTTCTCCAATAAGAGTTCTTGAAGACAATGCAACTGTCGATATGCTTATTGATCATGAAAATCCCTCTTGGCGGCTTGATGTCCTTCAGCATGTTTTCCTTCCTTTAGATGTCGAAAGGATAGTGTAGATCCCTATTTGTGATCATGGGGGCCAGTGATGAACGTGTATGGACGGCTCGTGTCGATGGAGTTTTCAGAGTACGAGATGCTAACAAGCTTGCTTTCAAAACACAAAATACAAGGCCAAGTTCAAGTAATCCTGATAATATTCGGTCGTACCTTTGGAAGCTCAATATTCCCCCTAAAGCAAAACTCTTGTTGGCCCATTTTGGTTTTGATGATAACATAAACTAAATAAACAAACATATTACGTTTTTGAGATTATTGTGTTGGGTCATATATCCGATCTTTAAAAGGGTCGTTGATGGAACCATTAGAAGTTGAAAAGGGCATTACCACTTTACTGTTTTAAGATCAAGTCAAATTCGAAGATTGGTCAATCAGAGACAGTGCGGTGTTCCCAGATCAACAGTCAGAGAAGAAGTCAACAAATTTAATTAAGAAAATAATTTTAGTTTTATTTTTCTTTTTTAGTTTTGTTGTACGGGTGAATAAATCTAGGATGCACAAGGTAGTTAATTTGGAATTAATTAAAAACTAAATCTTAAATTAAAATAACTAACTTTTAATTTAAATCTTAAATTAGATTTTTAAAATTAGGTCTTGGCTATATTTAGCTAAAAGACAAGGGAAAACTTGGAGTAACCACCAAGTTTTCTATCCATTAACTCACGTCATTTTGCCCACTACTCCCACATCTTAGGATCATGGGATTATGGCAAAACAAGATCTAAAAAGTATTTAAATATTGTTTTGTAAACCGGCACAATTTGGTGATCATTCAAGAATAATTATTTCCGAAAATATATTTTTGTGCCCAAATATTTCGTGAGTTTTCTATATCAAGAAAAGGAAATCTTGAAAGTTTTTAATAGCTAATTAATTCCAAGATTAAATCCTTGTGCTATTCTTGTTTTGTTCATCCAATTTAGAGAAATTTTGTATGGGTTTATTTGAGAGAATTTGTAATTAGACTTGGGTAAGTCTAAGGGGAATTGAGAATAGAGAAAGAGAAAGAGAAGCGAGAAAGGGAACGAGAAGGAGAACCGAGAATAGAGAAAGAGAAAGAGAAGAGAGAAGAGAAAGAGAAAGAGAAGAGAGAAGAGAAAGAGAAGGAGAATTTATTTTATGTAATAGAGAATTGATTTACATAAAATTAATAGAGAAGTGAAATCCCTAGAGGGTCGTGGCTTTTTCCCACGTTAAATGTTGGTGTTCTTTTTTAGTTTTCTTTAAATTGCTTTGAGTATTTTTATTATTCAAATTCCGCAAGAAAATAGGGCAAAAATACTCTAAGGGCAACAACAACAATTCACCCCCCCTCTTGTTGCAGTTCATTGTCTCTAAGTGTTTCTACAATTGGTATCAGAGCCCTGTTCCTCATTTGATCAGGAAACCCTGAGAGCCGTATCTTGGTGTATTAGAGATGCTGAAAATGAACGAACGCATGGAAGAAGGGTACTCTACTCAGAGACCACCAATGTTCGACGGCAAATTCTATACGTATTGGAAAAATAGGATGGAGATCTTCATCAAAGCCGAGAACTATCAAGTTTGGAGAGTCATCGAAATTGGAGATTTTGAGGTAACAACTACCAACTCCAATAACGAGACTGTTCCCAAACCTATTACAGAATACGAGAAAGAAGATTTTCAAAAGATGGAAATGAATGCTCTTGCTATCAAATTGCTTCATTGTGGGCTTGGTCCAAACGAACATAATCGCATTATGGGATGCAGAACAACCAAACAAATTTGGGATCTGCTGGAGGTTACTCACGAAGGAACGAGTGAAGTAAAGCGTTCCAAGATTGACTTGCTCATGTCCAAATACGAAAGATTTGTTATGGAACCTAAAGAAAGCATTCAAGAAATGTTTACTAGGTTCACGAACATCACGAATGAGCTTGTCTCCCTTGGAAGGCTAATTCCCTCAGATGAACAAGTGCGAAAAATCCTAAGAAGCCTACCTCAAGATGATCGTTGGAGAGCGAAGGTCACAGCCATTCAAGAATCTAAAGATTTCACAAAGTTTAATCTGGACGAGTTGGCTGGATCCCTTATGACTCATGAATTACATCTGGGAACAGCTGACAGTTCCAGGAACAAGGGTCTGGCTCTGACAGCAAACGATCAAGAAGAATCAGAAACTGATGAGGAAGAGGCAGCAATGCTGGTACGTAGGTTCAAGAAGTTCTTCAGGAACAACAAGTATAAAATCAAAGAAACAAAGAAAGAGGAACTTCAAATTCCAAAACATATGAATGCCACAAATGTGGAAGCACCGAGCACTTCATCAAGGATTGCCCACTATGGAAGAATGAGAGGGTAAAGGAAAAGCAAGAGAAACAGGAAGACAACCAACAAAAGGAAACTTCAACAAAGCCGATTTTCGCAAAGCCATGATAGCTGCATGGGGAGAATCCGAAAGCGAGGCCGAAACCGAAGCTCCCATTAAAGAAGAAGAAGTAGCCAATCTATGTCTCATGGCAACGCATGATGAGAAGTCTAAAGGAAAAGAGGTATTGTCTTCTGATCCATTTTCTGATTACTTATTCAAATTGGATAAACATAGATTAATTAAAATGATTTTAGAATCTCACGAAAATTTAGAAAAACAAACAGCCATCTGTCTCAAAACAGAAAAAGACCTTAAGGCGTGCAAAGACCAAATATCCTACCTTAATTTTTTTAGGTCCGATGTGCAAACTCGATTCTTTGAATTACTTGATAATAATGTGATGTTAAAACAAGCTATAGAAAAAGTTAAAAGAAGAGAACATCATGTTAAACATTGAATTAAATCAACTTAAGTATCAAGAAATGGAATTGAGTTATGAGTCTAATAAAGAAATTAAAAGTGTCCTTCTTCAAATGAAATTAGACCTAGAATCCACCTTAAAAGAAAATGATCGACTTAGGCTTGAATTAAATTCAAGAGAAAAAGGGAAAATAAAAGAAGTTCCCAAATGGATTCTTAATGCTAAAACCAAAGGAACCAAAGGTCTAGGATATGACAAACATGATAAAAAGAAAAAGGTCTACGTTGATCTCCCAAGTAAAAAAGTGATCTGTTCCTTTTGTGGCAAGACTGGGCACCTGAAACATCAATGTTTAAAAAAGGAACAGCATAACAAAACGAACCAAATATATGTCGATAGATTTTGGATTAAAAAATATGATTCTTGTATAATCGACATGGAACCCAAGGATGGTTGGGTTCCACCCTCTAACAACTAAGTTCGTTTTGCAGGTTCTAGTGAGGGGGAACAACTCATGGTATCTCGACAGTGGCTGTTCCAAGCACATGACAGGCGATAGATCAAAATTTCTCTCACTAGAAGCCTATGATGGAGTACTGTGACCTTTGGCGACAACATGAAAGGAGAAATCATTGCAAAAGGAAAGATAGGAAGGTCAAGTTCCCATGCTATAGATAATGTATTTTTGGTCGAGAATTTAACGCACAATCTTTTAAGTATTTCTTAATTTTGCGACAAAGGTAACTCTGTAAACTTTACTTCTGAAAAGTGCATCATTTCTAGGAACGACACAGGAGACATCATTCTGGAAGGAATCAGAAAAGGGAACACCTACGTGGTGGACCTGCACACTGTTCCTAAAACCAGTCTAACATGTCTGAGCGTTATAGAAGATGAACCTCTTCTTTGGCATAAACGATTAGGTCATGCTAGTTTTTCATTACTTAATACTTTACGATCTAAAGACCTAGTAAGAGGATTACCGTCCCTTAAATTTCAAAAGAATGAAGTATGTGATCCTTGTGCCAAAGGAAAACATGCAAGGTCATCTTTCAAACCTAAAAATGTCGTGACCACCTCAAGACCACTTGAATTAATTCATATGGATCTTTGTGGACCAATGAGAATCCAAAGTCGCAGCGGTAAGCGATATGTATTTGTTATAGTTGATGATTACAGTAGATTTACATAGACTTTATTTTTATCTAGCAAAGACGAGGCTTTTGATGAATTTGTTGCATTCGCTACTAAAATTCAGAAATCTAGTAACAATCAACTAGTCCACATAAGATCGGATCATGGAAAAGAATTTCAAAATTCAAAGTTCAAGGATTATTGTAATGAGCATGGTTTAAGTCACAATTTCTCCGCACCTAGAACACCACAACAAAATGGTGTGGTTGAACGTAAGAATAGAACCTTAGAGGAAATGGCTAGAACCATGTTAATAGCTAGTGGTCTACCTAGAAATTTTTGGGCCGAAGCCGTTAATACTGCATGCTATATATTAAATCGCGTTTTAATTAGACCGATCACTTCTAAAAACCCCTACGAATTATTTAAAGGAATTAAACCTAATATTTCATATTTTCGAGTCTTTGGATGTCGATGTTTTGTGCATGTTAATGGAAAACGAAATATAGGTAAATTCGATGAAAGAAGTGATGAAGCAGTATTTCTTGGTTATTAAGAAGACTATGTGTGTTGAGGAATCTGTTCACATAATATTTGATGAAACTAACTTTATGACAAGTGAACAAGAAACAGGTGATTTTAAGATAGGTCTTGCTGATTTGGACGATGAAGAAAATATACAAAAGGAGCAAGATCAAGAAGAACAACAACAGGTTCAGAATGATGAACCAAATCAAGAACAGGAGCCACATGCAGAATTGGAACAGCATGCAGTTCCTAATCCAGATATCCCAAGAGAAGTTCAAGAAGAAAGAAATGAAGCTGAACCAAATCAGAATCAAGTCAGTGAGCCAGCTTCCACATCTGTCTCCACCAGAGACTTTGTTCCAAGACCGTGGAAACACCAAAAATCACATCCACTTGACTTGATCCTAAGCGATATGAACAAAGGCATACAAACAAGGTCTCAAATGAGAAACTTTTGTGCACACTTTGCTTTTCTATCAACAATGGAACCCAAGAATCATGAAGAAGCTTTACAAGATTCGGATTGGGTGGTAGCTATGCAAGACGAATTGAATGAGTTTGAAAGAAACAAAGTATGGCACTTGGAACCTAAACCCAAGAACAAGAAGATAATTGGGCTGAAATGGGTATTCAGGAACAAGCTGGATGAACATGGCACAATAGTCAGAAACAAAGCAAGGTTGGTGGTAAAAGGATACAATCAACAGGACGGTATTGACTATACTGAAACTTTTGCTCCCGTAGCTAGATTAGAAGCTATTAGAATTCTTATTTCTTTTGCTGCTTTCATGAATTTTAAATTATATCAAATGGACGTAAAATGTGCATTCTTAAACGGGAAGAAGTATTTGTGGAACAACCACCTGGCTTTGAAAACCCAATTTCTCCGGATCACGTCTACAAGCTTGATAAAGCTCTCTATGGACTGAATAATCAATCTTAGTTGTTGTGGTTGATTGCTTGTTTTAAACCTTCATCAATTCATCTCATCATCACCATGAAATCTCCCAAGACTTCATCTAAACCAAAAACAACAAAACCCATGCATGTCGGCACGAAAAGGACTTTTTCTACCACAAAAGGAAGCTCATCTTCAAAACCCGCAAAGAAGGCCAAGGTAGTAGATCCTGATTGTGCTGAGGAGGTTTGTTAATGTGTATCTTTAAGAAGTTTGGTGTGCCTCTTGAAGGCCTAGAATTTCCAATGAGTGCTAACAACAAATTAGGTGCTAAGTGTCTTAACAACTTGCATCTTACATTAAATGAAAATGGAATTCTAGAGGATGTTGCAGAAGATGTTGAGTATGTGAGTTCTGATGAGGAACAAGAGGAAGGTGAAACTGAAGTAAAAGGAGAGAATGTAGAAAAGGAAGATCAGGAAACTGTTCCCACTGCCACTATTGAGGCAGAGACAGAACAGGAACAAGGGGAAGCTGTTAGTAAGGGGGAACAGGTTAGGGAAGAAGAAAAAGAGGAACTAGAGGATGAACAATCTAGTTCAGAGGATGAGGACCTCAATATGCCTCTAAAGAACATCAGGAAATCATCCAAGAGTTCTTCGTGCCTTAATGCTGATATTACCTCACCAACCCCACCATCACCGAAACCAAACTCACCTATACCATCTCCACCAATAGCAACTACTCCACCACCATTTGCATCACCACCATCGCCTATACCCACTGGTTTTGATGATCCCACTACTATCCCTCCTCCTCCTCCTACTACCCTTGCACATGTCCTCTCTTTAATCCTTGATATGCAGTCCCAACTCATTGCTTTCCAAAGTGAAGTTCGTGCCTCAATCTCCACTCTTGCTGAGCAGCTGTCCCAGATGGAATCCCGTCTTGGTGCAAAGCTCGACACAGTGGAAGTGCAGACGGAATATGTTGATGAGGAGACTGCTGCCTGATCCCTCCTGTTTCTGTTCTACTGTTTTAATTAATGTTTGTTGGCCACTTTATATGTAATCTTTAAACAATTTTTTTTGCTTTCTTTTGTGTACCTGCTGGGGTACAAAACAATTACTTTATTTTTATGCTACTAACCCTCCTTTTAATCCTAAATTTATTATCTTTATTCTCTACTCTTTATGGTCTATGATGTTTGAATGCGTGTATATCTTGATTTATGTTTGACATTCGCCTTTTTAGTTTGTTACTTACTATCTTATTTTGTCTAACGCTTGCCTTAGAGTTGTGGCTTGATATATACCCTTACTTTTTGATTGATGCCAAAAGGGGGAAGAAGGCAACAAACTTAATTGATGCTTGTGAATGCTTACGTTTTTACTTATTCTTTGGATTAATTGGTTCTCTGTTTGTGTTCTATTTAAGACTTTATGACTTTCTGTTTGTTCTAAAACTTTTAAAATGTTCTTAGTATATGTTTGATATATGGACTTACTGTTTGATATACCTAGGCTTCGTATGCTTAGTATAGGACTTATTGTTTGATCTATTAATATTAGTACGATCATGGTTTGGTTTACTAAACTTTATGTTTGCTTTATATGGGATAATTTGATTAATTGTTGTTTGATACGAATTATTGGATATCACTTTTGTTTACCTTTGATTCTTACAACTCATAATATTTTGAATTACTTAGATTGTTGTGTTTCTTAATTTTATGTTTTTATGTTTCTTAATTTATAATTTGCTTACAAGTTTTTATTACTATATTTATTTTTATGTTTTGGTTTGTTTTTAAAAACTTAAGTCATGTTTAACCACATGATTTTCGAAAAAGTTTTAAAATTTAATTTATTAGAGTAATATGTTTGCATTAGAATTTAGTAAATTATTTGTGCGATTTGATTTACTAGATTTTGTTGAATGTGTGTTAATCTCAAGCATGTTCACTTTATTTGTTTTACTCTATTTTTATTAAGTTGGTTTATAAAGTTTGTCTTCATCAAAAAGGGGAAATTTGTTGGCCCATTTTGGTTTTGATGATAACATAAACTTTATTAAACAAACATATTACGTTTTTGAGATTATTGTGTTAGGTCATATATCCGATCTTTAAAAGGGTCGTTGATGGAACCATTAGAAGTTGAAAAGGGCATTACCACTTTACTGTTTCAAGATCAAGTCAAATTCGAAGATTGGTCAATCAGAGACAGTGCGGTGTTCCCAGATCAACAGTCAGAGAAGAAGTCAACAAATTTAATTAAGAAAATAATTTTAGTTTTATTTTTCTTTTTTAGTTTTGTTGTACGGGTGAATAAATCTAGGATGTACAAGGTAGTAAATTTGGAATTAATTAAAAACTAGATCTTAAATTAAAATAACTAACTTTTAATTTAAATCTTAAATTAGATTTCTAAAATTAGGTCTTGGCTATATTTAGCTAAAAGACAAGGGAAAACTTGGAGTAACCACCAAGTTTTCTATCCATTAACTCACGTCATTTTGCCCACTACTCCCACATCTTAGGATCATGTGATTATGGCAAAACAAGATCTAAAAAGTATTTAAATGTTGTTTTGTAAACCGGCACAATTTGGTGATCATTCAAGAGAAAATATTTCCGAAAAAAATATTTTTGTGCCCAAATATTTCGTGAGTTTTCTAAATCAAGAAAAGGAAATCTTGAAAGTTTTTAATAGCTAATTAATTCCAAGATTGAATCCTTGTGCTATTCTTGTTTTGTTCATCCAATTTAGAGAAATTTTGTACGGGTTTATTTGAGAGAATTTGTAATTAGACTTGGGTAAGTCTAAGGGGAATTGAGAATAGAGAAAGAGAAAGAGAAGAGACAAAGGAAACGAGAAGGAGAACCGAGAATAGAGAAAGAGAAAGAGAAGAGAGAAGAGAAAGAGAAGGAGAATTTATTTTATGTAATAGAGAATTGATTTACATAAAATTAATAGAGAAGTGAAATCCCTAGAGGGTCGTGGCTTTTTCCCACGTTAAATCTTGGTGTTCTTTTTTAGTTTTCTTTAAATTGCTTTGAGTATTTTTATTATTCAAATTCCGCAAGAAAATAGGGCAAAAATACTCTAAGGGCAACAACAACAATTCACCCCCCTCTTGTTGCAGTTCATTGTCTCTATGTGTTTCTACAACTCTTTCTTTGGAGAGCACTGTGGGATATTCTTCCCAATGGCACGAATCTTAAGCGAAGAGGAATTCCTAGTGTTTATATCTGTCAGCGGTGTAGAGGTCTTGAAACGAGTGCCCATTTCTTTAAGGAGTGTAACTGGGTTCGTAAAGTGTGGGAGCAGGCAATGAATACCAATGACATTCCTTTTGTGCATACTTTCAGAGAATGGTTTGGAAGCATTATGGATAACAATAATCAGTTTGAAAGCGAGATATTTGCAGTTTGTGCGTGACAAATTTGGTCCGTAAGAAATGAACTCCTTTTTGAGAAAGTGTACATTGCTCCTGAACTGTGCTATAAGAGAGCTTTTGACACTCTAAAAGACTATCAGAAAGCGAATGAGAGGCAATCGGACACTAAATTTAAGCAGGCCAAGGCAAGATGGGTTCCTCCTCCAAGGGGCTTTATCAAGATCAATGTTGATGCTGCACTTAACAAGCAAGAGGACAGGATTGGTCTGGGTCTTACTGTGCGTGACTCCATGGGTGCTGTTCTGCTGTCTGCTGCGAAATCAGTATGGCCAGTGGTGGAAGCTGAGCGGACTGAAATTCAGGGATTTAATTGGGCTGCTGAAATCGTGAAAGAGAAGAACTGGTCTAATGTCATTGTGGAAGGAGACGCGCAGGTTCTGGTCAAAGCTCTTCAAGGATCCATTACTCGTAATTTCCATAACCAAGTTCTGATTGATAATGTTCGTTTCCATATGTCGAAGATAACTGATCATTCCTTTAGCTTTTGCTTTCGGGAAGCTAATACTGTTGGGCATAAATTAGCTAAATGGGCTGCGGCCAATGTTTGTTCTAGGGTTTGGCTTAATGAGTATCCTTTATGGATCTCTAAGTTTGTAATTGCTGATATTTCCTATTAATAATAAGCCTCCCCGCTGATTTAAAAAAAAATTATGTGAGGATGATGCGTAACTCCAATAACATCTTTTTCATGACATAAACTAATTTACATAAACTAATTATGTGAGGATGGTGCGTAACTAAAACCAACAAACTATTTATAAACTAATTTTATACATAATGGCGTTTAATTAGTAAACCCTAATATCTTATACACCAATATCAGAAATTTTATACTCCAATATCATCTTAGTTTACACATAAACCCTAATGTTTACAAAAAAAAAAAAAAAAAAAAATCAGAAATTGAAATTAGGATTTTTTAGATTAGATTATATATGAGGTGGGTAAGGTAAGGGTTACTGGAGTGGTGGGTATATATGGGTAATTCACATCATCTCATACATCACAATATTTTTGATTAAAAAAGTAATGAGAATACTTAATTATTAAGTGTCTGGGTCCGGGTCTGAGGGGCGGGTCTAGGGTCCGGGTCTATAGGTCGGGTCTAGGGTCCGGGTCCGGGTCTATAGGTCGGGTCTAGGGTCTAGGGTCCGGGTCTGGGTCTAATGTTCAGATTCAGACTCGGACCCGTCAAAAAAACTTGGATCCAGACCCGCTCCGGATCCAATGAGTCTCAAAAATTAAGACCCAAACCCTTAATAAAGGGGCGGGTCCAGGGCGGGTCCAACAGGGTCCTGGACCCAAGACCATCCCTAGTTGATACTTAGGATGAGACTTGAGTTGAGGCTTTGAAAATAAATATCTCAAATCCTTGTTTGACAAATGATAAAAACAGATAAAAACAGTGCCGTTCCTGATATTTCATAGGCCCTAGGCAAAATAGAGAAATAGGGCCCCTTTAATAGTATCTCCAAAAATTAAAAATTTTATCACGAAAATACAAAAAATCACATAAAATACATATTATTCATAAAATATTACAAATTGTTCTTAGAAAAAAACACTAATGCAAAATTCAATAATTCCTGTCTAAAAAAAATTTATTCTCCAAAGTTTCATTTATATACACATAATCATTAGAAATTCCTGGTCTACAAAAAAAACTTATCAAGGCTCCTTGTTGAGATTTTATTTACTCTTTTTGTTTTTTTTTTCTACATCCTGATAAACCTTTTTTGGATAACATAGTGAAATTTAAATTAACCAATTTAAAAAAAGTTAAGAAGAGAAAGAACAAACAAAGAGCTTAAACAATTTATCAACTCTTTGCTAAGAAAAAATAACACAATCAATTATAAAATCATCTATCAGACTATAAATGGCAACAAATAATAGAAAATCAAAAATACAAAAAAATAATCAAAAAATAAAAACAAAACATATCTAACTACAAAAAAAAACTCATAATTCATGAAAGAAAAGTGTAATAGATGAAATGTAAATTTGTAAAATTAGATAATAAAAATGAAGGAGCAAAAAAATTACCAAATAACCTGTTGTATTCATCAATGGCCACAAATTATATTTATATATCTGCAAATTAAAAGTAACCGCAAAGTAACTGGTTTTTTTTAATTAAGAATAGTGAATTGTTAGATATTTTTAAGGGATATATTTCCATTTAAATTAAATTGAAAAAAAGAATAATAATTGATAATAGATGAAATTTTAGAAAAGAATAAAGAAAAGGAGAAGAACAATCACGCAAAAGATGAATTGGGACTTGAAATGGAATTAAGATGCAAAGTAATTGAGAGGCGGTGCATCAATTGCCATAAATGGCTTTCAAATTCTACCCAGCTTTCCCAATTTCACGGGTGAAGAAAGAAAGGATTTAGGTTTAGTTTTTTTTATTTTTTTTTTTATAATTTTAAAGGTTTTAATGACTTTGGGCCCCTTAAACTTTGGGCCCTAGGCATTTGCATACTTTGTCTACCCCAAATCCGAGCCTGGATAAGAAATTAGATAAAATTAATTATATTTACAAAATTATTCCTATAATTATTAGATTTCCTTATTTTCAATAATAACAAATTTATCATTTTATAAATTTTCTAAATCTCACTCCCAAATACCGAAAGTCATACAATTTGTTTAGTGTTTCTAGTGCAAAGTGTTCAAGATATGTCAAACGTAAAATAGTAAAAAATGACCATCCTAAATAATGCCATTAAATTAAACTCAATCTAAACAGGTCCACCCAGACAAACAATTTCATCGTTTGAGGACTTTAGTCAACCAATTTGCGTAACTCAACTGGATTCCAATTTCTCAATTTATTGCTACAGTCTTCCACAATCATTCTTGTCTTTTTCTAGCTTTTCTGCCATGGAAGGCCGTATTAATCCTGATCTCGTCGTTGCTCACGAATTTCCCGACGTAATCTTAATCTCATCCTCAATTTCCTTCTTATTTTTGTTTTCTAGATTATGTAGCAATCAATTTTTTGCAGCTTGTCGTTGATTTTACTTACTGTTCATATATTGATTTATTTGTGGTTAATTGTTTTGTACATGTGACGTTAATCGGTATTTGATGCTGCTCTCAGGCGATTTATCGATATTCCGAGAGGTGTATTTAGGTCCTTATATTTCAATTTTTGAAATTTTGTTGAATTTTGTATGTTATGAAACTTTGGATTAGGCAAAAGTCAACTATTTAAATTTGATTGATTACTCTAGTGTGCGGAGGTTTTAGTTTTTTGATATAAGTTTATAATTTAATATAGGAAAACCCTGGTTAAATCATAAGTGTATTGTATTAGTGTAATTGAAAGTACCTATGATGTTTTCCATCAAAAAACGTTCTATTTATTTCTACAAGAGATAGGTTCTGTACATTTTACCCCAACCCCTCATCTAAGTGGGTGAATGACATTAGGATAATAAATGGTGCTGAATGGATTGCTTTACTACTCAAAAGTATGTTTTCAGTACAAATATAACAATGTACTTTTATGCTATATTTGGTGTGGATATGTGGCTTGAGTACAACATTCTCTCATGGAAAACACAATGGAAGGAAAATTATTTATACGGATTGGAAAGTTGAGAGAAGAGAAGGTAAACTTAAAAGAGGTAGGAAGACCGGAAGAAAGTGGGAAAAGAATTCTATCAAAAGAGTATTGACATAAGAGTGAGAGAACTTTGAAATGGACTAAAGTGGATAGTTATTAATCTTACAAACCTATAAAATGAAATGTTAGGCTCTCTAATTGCAAGTGTCAATCCCATACATATAAGTGTAGCTAAAAAAAATCAAAGGATCTATAATGCTTTGGACTTGTACTCGAGTAATGGAACTAAATATAATTACAAGCTTTCAAGAGGTTTCTTCTGTCCCAAAGAGTTCTTATAAAACATTCTATATTCAATCTGATTCCTTTCTCTCTCTACTCCTTTATTTATATTTTTTCTTCGCTCTAACTTATTATTTCTACGTCTTCCACTACAAGCCACTTCATAACTGTTGGGATTTCATGACTCGAACCGAGTCTAAGATCGGGGTTTAAGATGAGTCAAGAGATGGGTCAAAATGCACGGGGCGCGTAATACTTCGCGGGGCGCGGAGACCTTTCTGTCTCGGGCAGTTTTACTTCTTAATGGCGGTTACTTTATAATGTCAGTGGAGCAGTTTCCTTTCTCATTTTTGAGCCTCACGACTTTGGTTTGTGGTAGTTAGTGGGTATTAACCCATTACTATTATTATGGGAATTCTTATATAAATTGCCCATTTTTGTATTAGAAAAATATACCATAGCATTTTGACGTGAGAGGCAAAATACACAAAGTGAGGCATAATTAAGAGAGAAATTTTGAGAGTCATTGTTGTGGTGTCTCGTATTCATCTTGTAATCTCCCAGTTTATAGTGAAAGTTTATTCTCGGTGCCGGTGGACGTAGCTATCACATTGATAGTGAACCACGTTAATTTCTCGGTGTGATTTTCTTTATTGTTTGTTTGAATCTTTATTGTTTATTATTGTTTCTCGATCTCGACTTCCGCTGTCGCACAACAATTGGTATCAGAGCTCAGGTTTAATCCTAGGAAGAGTTTTTGTGTGAAACAATGGTAGGAGATTCTACAATAAGGATTGAGAAATTTAATGGGAAGAATAGCTTTGGGCTATGGCAGATTAAGATGAAGGCGTTATTAAAGCAGTTGCAGATTTGGCGTCCGTTGATCCCGAAAAGTGCAGCGTCAACATCGGGATCTGGAGACGGATTGACTGATGAACAATTAGTAGTGATGGAAGAGAAGGCTCATTCTACCATCTTGCTAAGTCTTGATGATCATATCATCACGGAGGTTGCTGATCAGGAGACGGCTGCAGAATTATGGTTAAAATTGGAGTCGTTGTACATGACGAAATCTTTAACCAACAAATTGTTACTGAAACAGCGGTTGTTTAGCCTCAGGATGCAGTCAGGTACGCCATTAAGGGATCATCTAGAAAATCTTAATTCTATTTTACTAGATTTGCGTAATTTAGATGTTAAGATAGATGATGAGGATGCAGCTTTAATATTGCTTGTTTCTCTACCGAATAGTTATGAGAACTTTGTGGAGTCTTTTGTGGTTGGCAAAGACTCGTTGACCCTAGAGGAAGTGAAGGCAGCACTTTATACTAGGGAGTTGCGTCAAAAGGCGACAGGTGATAATAAGAATTATGGCAGTGGGTTAGTTGTTAGGTCGGGTAAAAGTTATAGAAAGAAAAAGGGGTCTAACAACAGTAACGGTGCTAGTACAGATGGGTCTAGCAACACTAGGACCATAATATGTTATCACTGTCAGGAACCAGGACATTTTAGGTCTAAATGTCCAGTATTAAAGAATAAACCTCAGGCTACAGTAGTCGAAAGTAAACAGAATAAGAGCTATGATTCGGAGGAAGACTTAGCATTGATTAGTTGTGTGGAGTCTAATGATTTGTTTGATAGCTGGGTTCTTGATTCTGGTAGTTCGTTCCATATGAGTCCTCGTCGGGATTGGTTTGATACTTATGAGTCTTGTTTTGGGGGTTCGGTTACGATTGCTAACAGTACACCATGTGAAGTAGTAGGTATTGGTTCCATGAGACTACGGACTAGAGATGGGAGAAGGATTACTTTGACTATAGTTAGGCACGTTCCTGCATTGGGGAAGAACTTGATATCGCTTGGGACCTTAGATGATTTGGGGTTCAAGGGTAAGTTTAGCAATGGGGAAGTGAGTATCTTTAAGGGTTCGAATTTGATACTTAAGGGTGTCAAGGTGAAGTATCTGTATGTCTTTCAGGGCGTTACGCTGCTTAGTTTTGCTGTTAGTGCTTCTACTAGTCACCAAGAGATGACGGTTTATGATAGGCATGGTCATATGGGTGAGAGTAGAGGGCTGGAATTGTCCATTGGGAATCGTCTTACATGTGTCAAGGATGCCTACCTTGAGGAAGACAAGCATTGGGTGTTTGGGTTTAAACACGGGTCTGAGCTTAGCATTGAAGCTCATGATCACTTGTATGGTAAGATGGTTAGTTGGCTACATTTGGATAGTTCGCTTTGTGGATTTGCTATGTTCTTTGTTTTAAGTATTTTGTGGCATCATACCTATGGAATAACACCATTGCAGAACGGTGTTACAAGAATAGCGAATCGGACCTTGTTAGAGAGAGTCTTATGCATGCTCTCTAGTACTTGGTTGTTGAGTAGATACTGGATTAGTTTGTTCGATCGGGGTTTACACACGGGATTAGAGGTGACCAGTATGTGTGTGGTATGGCTCAGTAGGGTATCGTTCTATCTAATGGTTGGAGCCTTGTTAGGGCTTGGGTGTGCTGTTGTGTATTTTGCAGCAGCTGGTTATGGTGATAGTGGTACTGAGTTTGAGGTGGAGTATGAGGTTAACCCCTCATCCATTTCTGTTCGACCTTGGATCGATGGTTTTGATGCTACCCCAGGTATCTCTCTGGTTGTTGTTTTGGTTGCTATAAGTGTGGTAGGTTATGCATTGAACCTTGTGGGATTGGCAAGGTTGGTAGCCGTTTTTGTGGAGTCACTTGGACCTCCAACTTATGAGCATGTTGTAGAGTATAGTGAGCGGGCGCAGTGGTTTGCTATTACTTTACGGGTGTGGGAACTGTTGTATAGACTAGTAGTGTTACTTAGCTCAATTATATCACCTCATTTTGAGGCTAAGTCGGTCTACATGTCTAGAGTTACGGTTCGGTGTTTGAAGTATGCTGTGATGTGTACTTGTTTTGCGCATGCTAGAAGTGTCATTTGCAGGTTTGTGACTCAACCTGGGTGGGGGCACTGGCAGGTAGAGATTTGTTCTCTCTACGGTTTGCTTGGATCAGCTGTTGTGTTTCTTATGTACGGGAATGATGTTAGGTGCTTAGATACATCGGTTGAAACTTGGGTTGTGTTCGCTGAGTTTGATAGTGTTATGATCTTGGTGATGTTTCTTTGTGATCAACCTTGGTTAGCTTTTGTGTACTACGATTATGTGTATAGTGATCAAGTACTTGATGTTCGGGAAAAGCACGGTGTGGTCAGATTTCATTCGGAATGCACGTACATGAAGATAGAGGTAAAGAAGGTAGGATGTTCTGACAGTCCTAGTAGATTCTTTACTATGCTGGATTCATTGGCATAGGCCTTTAGGGGCGGTGTGAGGGAGCTCACAGGTGGAGGTGTGCACAACCTCAAGGTGGAGCTTGCCTTGTGGACTCGTGATGCAGGTGGAGCATTATGAGTGACTTGTGATGCTAGTTAAGCATTATGAGTGGTTATACTTGGAAATGAGTATGTGATGGGTCTTAGTTGGAGACTTATCAGGATGGGTCTTAGTTGAAGACTTGTCGGGATGTATGGCTTTAGCTTAAGCTTTGCATCGGTTTTGGCTTGAGAATGGTTTAGTTCACTATGGTTTGATGAGGTAGTGGTTGACTACGGGTTCTCGTCAAGGTGGAGATTGTTGGGATTTCATGACTCGAACCGAGTCTAAGATCGGGGTTTAAGATGAGTCAAGAGATGGGTCAAAATGCACGGGGCGCGTAATACTCCGCGGGGCGTGGAGACCTTTCTGTCTCGGGCAGTTTTACTTCTTAATGGCGGTTACTTTATAATGTCAGTGGAGCAGTTTCCTTTCTCATTTTTGAGCCTCACGACTTTGGTTTGTGGTAGTTAGTGGGTATTAACCCATTACTATTATTATGGGAATTCTTATATAAATTGCCCATTTTTGTATTAGAAAAATATACCATAGCATTTTGACGTGAGAGGCAAAATACACAAAGTGAGGCATAATTAAGAGAGAAATTTTGAGAGTCATTGTTGTGGTGTCTCGTATTCATCTTGTAATCTCCCAGTTTATAGTGAAAGTTTATTCTCGGTGCCGGTGGACGTAGCTATCACATTGATAGTGAACCACGTTAATTTCTCGGTGTGATTTTCTTTATTGTTTGTTTGAATCTTTATTGTTTATTATTGTTTCTCGATCTCGGCTTCCGCTGTCGCACAACAATAACAAATCATTCGTAATTCGCTACAGTAATACTACTTGTGGACTCTTTAGAAAACTGTCGAGTAGCTGAGATTTTTTCATTCATTTTTGTTTGTCTCTCACCAGTAAGTACAGTTGATAATAAGTAATAGAACCACAGACCTTAGTGTTTGTTGGATTGGATATAGGAAGTTACAATTCCTCAATTTGCTATTCACAACAAGTGCAGCAAACTATTTGGTCGACTAATTTCCTGTGGGAAAGTTTCCTTTACTAAGGGGGAATACGCAAGTAACATCCCCCTTATGTTGGAAGTCAAGCATTTCCATTTTCTTATTAATCAACATACTTATCATTTTGTTTAATTTTCTATGTATTTCTATGTCCACCAAATGGTGTTTCCTTTTCCTGATGTTTATTTCCCCTCCTTCTAGTGAGGAATCTGGATTTCTTTTTTATTGTCTATTTGCTGCGCCCTTTTTTCGAACCCAATTGTGCGGTCTCTTATTGAGCATTTTTAGGTGCAATAGAACACAACTACTAGTGTACTTATTTATTTGAAGTTGCATATAATATTTTCTACCAAGGGTCAATCCGAAAGAAATTCTTTATTAGTTTTATCACTAACAAGGATTAGATTGCTTACATCTGACCGCCCTTAACCCCATCCTAGGCAGGAGCCACTAAATGGTGTTGGGGGTAATGAATGTTGTTTATTTTAATTTTTAAGAGTCATAAGGACACAAAAACTTTTTGGTTGTAAGTTTCTTTGCAAATTAACAGTTCTGAATAAAAAAATTACCAGCTCTTTTAAGAAACAAATTTTAGTTAGAGAGTTTTGTGTACAAAGTGTACTATCCTTTTTTCTTTTTGTAGTACTTTTATTGCAGGTATTTCATAGACTAGATTATGTGGCAGTCAGTGTATTGGCTCTTATACACTGTAGGTTTCATGTAGACAATAATAGTTTTCATTTATCTCACTAATAGGACTTTTTATTGTAATATTACTGTTTCTTTGGCCATCCTAGATATGAATGAGTGATAGGTGTTTTGAGTTGCATTGAAATTGCTTTTTAGTTTTCATTTTCACAATGTTTCTTTGCAAATAGAGATGTTGCTCTATATGCCCTTGGTATTGGCGCATGTGGAACTAATGCAGTCGATGCCAATGAACTCAAATATGTTTACCATAACGATGGCCAACAATTCATTAAGGTATGAAAAATTATTTCTCCAGTCTGAAATTAGCAATATGTTTCATTATAGGTTCCAATATTTATCGTTCATCACTATAAATGATAAGTTGAACCTCTTGAAAGTAATGTTTCCTGAAGCAGTAGTCTTATGTAGACTATTAAACTAGTTTACCACTTTGCCTAGCTAATGCGATAAGCGCCTTTTGAAGTTTATTTTTTATTTATGTAATTATTTAAGCTGCTAGATAGGAGATAAAACAGTAATATCAGTTTCCATTACTATTCTCTGCAGGTCTTTCCTACATTTGCAGCTATATTCTCTCTAAATTCTATTTCTAAGCTCTCTGATATTCCGGGATTGGTGTAAATACTTTTCTCTTTTTATCTACTTCATATGTCTAATAGTTCTATCTTGCAAAGCTACAGTGAGATTGAAACTTTTGATAATTGGATTGCTTTTAACTCCGATCAGTGTTAGATAATATGGTATTATCAATACATAATTTTGTTATGATTCTAGCTTCGTTTGAGCTTCTGATGTTTCAATTTATTTCAGATTTGATCCACGGCTTCTCTTACATGGACAGCAATATATAGAAATTTATAAGCCCCTACCATCAAATGCTTCTGTAAGGATTCTATATTTTCATAGTGGTCGTGCTTATATTCAACTTCTTATATAATGCTCTTACATCTTTCAAGTATTTTTGACAATGGCACCCAATAGTATGCAACTCTATACCATACTGTTTCTCACTTAATTTTCACATTCTCAAAGGAATTTGAGGAAGCATGTTAAAGTCTTGTATCACAAGTTTGTATTATAGTCCATTTACTATCTTCCATTGAGCTTATTAAGTTCTTAACAGTTCCTTTCCCTTACATTACATCTTACTCTATTTAGTAAGTCAAGTCCTTAGATTATATGTTCAGGATTCATATTCTTTTTGTCTCCCTCAACAAATTTAAGTTGCAGCAGACTGCTAATTCCTGTCCAATGTTATGCAGATAAGAAACAAGGCTAGGGTTGCTGGGTTGCATGATAAAGGTTTGAGATATAATCTGAAGTTTTCTTTAGAAATGGCATTGCAAGTAAGCAGATGATCTATGTAATGGTTAAGGGAGAACTGTTGCTTTCTAGGTTACAGATTGACCAAATATGACTTTTCATGCATATCAAATTATCAAGTAAACCTGTAAATATTTTATCCTATCCAAAAACGAGCCCAATGAAAAAACTTGTGGTTCATAACATGCAAAATATTGACCAGTGCTCCGATTGGCAGACCCAAAAATTGCAAAAAGTGAGACGAATTCGACTTGACCAGTTTTGTGCTCTTTTTTTTCCAAAAAAATTAAATAAATGTTTGAGTTCTCTTTCAGCATTTTTGAGTCAAGTTTTGTGTTTCAAGTCCATACTTCCTTAGCCAAAAGGCCGAGTCCATACTTCTTTCATCTCAAAAAAAAAGTCCATACTTCCTTATTTAAGCCTTAAAAGTTATGTGTTGGTCAATTATTATAACTATTTATAAGAGCTTATTATTATATAAATAAAAAATGGAGTGTATGGTAATTTTTACTTTCGTTTTACTTTCTCTAGAGCCTAGGATTACTTTCTCCTAAGCCCTAGGATTACTTTCTTCTGATTACGCTTACGTAGATTTCTTTTACTTTTTGTTTCGTAGCATAAACTTCAAGTCTTGTAAATAAACCATCCAGCACATCGTTAATAGATTTGCACCTTTCTAATTCAAGAGTGACTCGTTCTAGATTTTATCTTATTCTAGTAAAATGTACATCC
This sequence comes from Amaranthus palmeri, assembly GCA_019776075.1. Classification (NCBI taxonomy): domain Eukaryota; kingdom Viridiplantae; phylum Streptophyta; class Magnoliopsida; order Caryophyllales; family Amaranthaceae; genus Amaranthus; species Amaranthus palmeri. Next base: position 70,049 of record JAAKBH010000826.1, read on the forward strand.
AGGAAAGCCTCCTTTCCTCCTTCAACAATGGTTCACAAATCTTAACTCCTTTTTTTTTTTTTTTTTTTTTTTTTTTTTTTTTTTGACTCAGCACATGCCTCAATGCTATTGTTTAGCCACAATGAGGGAGAGATGTTTGTTTGTGGATAAGTTTGACTATTTAAGATTATGATACTTGTTAATTGTGTAATGTCAGTCCAGAACGGTTCTAAATGGTTGTCAACCTTAGGGCTCGCTTGGATAGTGTAAATATTTAAGGAGTAAAAAAAGTCAAACTAGTGAAATATAGGTAAGTAGAAGTGCAAATGAAGTAATTGAAATAATTGTGAAAGAGGTAGAATGATAGTAAACTAAGAAAGATGAATGAAAAAGTAGGATGATTTCCCTCATTTGGAGAAAAGTATTCCCCCACCCTCTCCTAGGGTAAATTAATACCCAAAAATGAGGAAACTAATTGCTATTTTATCTATATTTATTACTTTCTAACCAATTCTTCCACCTTTCTAATAATCAAATTCCTTTAACCTTTTATCTAATTGACTTTATTTTCCTACTTGACTTTTATTTACTCCCTTAATATTTATACTCAATCTAGGCCCTTAGTGTAGAAAAGTACAAGACATTTAAATAACTTTTGTTGTAACAACAATGTCAAAGCCCTAATCCCAACAAGTAAGTAGAACATTTTTAATTATAATCACAAAGGAAGCAGACAAACATTGAATTATGGTCACTTAATAGTAGATCATTTATCTAACTTTCCCATTTAGAGGCTTTCTTACTAGGACACATTTATTTTCTGAGCAGCTTTATCTTTGCAGGAAAAGCAGCTATCCTGGAAATAGAAATTACAAGCTTGGATGAGGAGTCTGGAGAACCACTTTGCATGAACAGGTAGTATTTTATTGATTTATTTATGTTTATTGTTCCGACCCCAATCTGTTGGTATTAAGCTTTGACGTTGCTGTTGATTTACATCATTGACAAGGCTTTCAAAATTCTTATGTGCAGAGCCACTGTCTTTTTGAGAGGTGCTGGTGGTTTTTCAAAGTCTTCTGATCTTTATTCTTTCACAAATTATTCAGGGAGCCAGGTTCCAGCGATTACAATCCCTAAAAGTCAACCTTTTGCATCCTTTGAAGATATTACTGGGCCATCACAGGTATGTTTTTCTAATGTATTCTTCCTGGACCATATGACTTATGAGCATGTTCAAAATCTTTTTTGTTGCCATCAGAAACACAATTTAACCCTTTTTACGCATCTGTTGTTCAAATTGATGGCTCAATTACTCTGAGATGCAGGCCTTGCTTTACAGACTCTCTGGTGATTATAACCCACTGCATTCAGACCCTATGATTGCAGAGATTGCTGGGTATGGTTCTTTTGTTGAAAACTTGACATATTGGGAGTGAATTGGCTGGTTTACTCTGTAATGTTTTACATGGGATTGATAGGTTGAGATTGTTTAAAATAGTTCTGGTTTAGCTTCCTCGATCAACTTCAGATGTGATGTGTGGTCAAAATCTGTACTAGGCAGTAGCTAATACCTAATACACTGTGATAACTTGCACACTTTAAATAGTTTCTTACTGTAATAATATGTATCTTAATCAAACACTCCACACTTATTGCTGGTTCTAGATAAACCTATTGTTTTGCATGATTGGATTCCTTGATGTGATTTGGTGTTTTTGCGATGGGGCCTCCTGAGTTGAATTTCTGAAAGATCCAATTTTCATCATCATTTAGCTTCTATATATGCTGCATTCTCCACTCATCTACTAATCTTGTCATTAAGGCTGGATAACACGTTTCTACATCTTGTGATCTTTTGGCATTGTTGTACTGTGCAGCTTCAATGTGCCTACTTTTGCCCTTTTCCTTCTATCTCACTTCTAAATGTAAATTTAGTGAATTTCTGTTTTATGTGGAAAAGGAGACTTTTAGTTTTATGTTATTTTTGCTTTGTCTTATGTTTACGCTGTGCAGATTCCCTCGTCCAATATTGCATGGACTTTGCACCCTTGGCTATGCAATAAGGGCTGTTGTTCGATGCATCTGCAAAGGGGACTCAGACATGGTTAAAAGTCTCTCTGGTCGGTTTCTTTTGCATGTTTTTCCTGGTGAAACTTTGATCACAGAAATGTGGCTTGACGGTTTGAGGTGAGATTACTACCGTGCAGCCATTGTATTGATAATTCTAATGATGTAGCATGAATTTTTCTGAGGGTTATCTGGTATGAGCAGGGTTATATATCAGGTCAAAGTAAAGGAGAGAAACAAAGCGGTGCTTTCTGGTCATGTGGATCTTCATCGTTTATCATCACAAATGTGAATTACATCAAAACAGTAAATCCTGCATCTTTGCCTCGTTTACTTTTTACTGCTTGGAGGTGCTGTTACTTTCAAGAATTAACTGTTCCTTCTAACTTCGATCATTTTAATGAAGGAATTGGATACTGAGTGAGTTGAGAAGAAACTCGCATACTGTTCAAATCGATCACTTATGCACTGTAACTGAGAATGGCAAGGTTGAAAACTCCGCTTCAGTGAATATCCGAAGCTCATTATGTAGCTTTATGAAGTATAATTAAGTTCTCATATGACCGAAAGCATTTCTGTCATATTTCCACAATTGTACCAATAATTTAATGTTTTATGCATGTAAATTGTAATATTGTCTTTGTTTGTTTTGGTTCGGTTCATGTAGCCAACTCCATATTGTTGCAATTATGACTTTGACATTGTTGTACTTATAATGCTTGCTTAAATTACGTGTTTTAAAGTTTGGGCTAAATTTTCAATCTGAGATCTTTTCCGAACGTTGTTATCCCACTAGGTTAAAGGGCTTTTCCTTAGACCAGTCATAGAGGAATGGAATAAATGGAGAAAGTTCCAGATTACATTATGTACAGCAACTTATATTCTTTGCTTCAGTGTTCTTTTTTTTTTTGTTTTTTGTTTTTTTTTTGAGGTGACCACGTTGCTACACTTCAATTATCTGTTGTCCATTCTATACGATGTTCCTTTATTCCCTGTAGTTTTCTACCTTTTACGCATTATATAAACATGGAATATCATCATATATACATAGTTTTATACTTTAGTAGCATTAATCCTTTCTTAGTCTGATATCATGTCTAGCTTGAGGTTTCTTGATTACCAGTACAACATAAGCAAGATCACAACGAGCTCAAAGCGTTTGTTTTCATTTAGCAACAAGCAGTACTCGAGCATGTTCCCGGTCTTCCAGCCAAATGTAGAGGAAATGAGCCGGGTGTTCGAGAGATTCGACAAAAACAAAGATGGAAAGATATCACCAGAAGAGTACAAAGCCTTGCTCCGCGCCATAGGGAAGGGGGATATGGTATGGGAAGTCGACAAGATATTTCAAGTTGCTGACCAGAACAAAGATGGGTACATAGATTTCAAGGAGTTCATGGCGTTGCACAATAGTGGTGAAGGGGGAGTGAGGACTATGGATATAAGGAATGCATTCCGAGTGTTCGACACTGATAGGGATGGGAAGATAAGCGCTGAGGAATTGTACGAGATGATGAAGAAGCTAGGAGAGATGTGCACGCTTGCGGATTGCAGGAACATGGTTGCGGCAGTAGACATGGATGGGGATGGCTTCATAAACATGAATGAGTTTTTGACAATGATGACTCGTACTATGAGTCGTTGTTAAACGAATTGTTTGCATACATATTCATACGTTGTGAGATGCTTCTTAGAAAAATTCTATTTGGCTCCCTTTCTCTAAACTTATATTTTCTTTTTTTTTTTCAATAGTTTTAGTCCTGATAAAATTTGATAAAAACTGATAATCTTTCGTGAAAGAAATAAAAATTGTTATTAAAATAAGGATACTTAGAGTAATCACTAAAAAAATGCACCTAAAGTTTCATTTTTTTGAATATAGAAATGAGAAGATGATTAGAGATTTTAAGTCGAAGTGTATCTAGGAAAAATTAGTACACAAATTACCGTTTGAGACGGTCTATTTGTGAGATTTGTGTCATACAAACTTTAATTAGTTAACTAATACAAAATATGAGTATGCGACCTTTTTATTTTGAAGTCATCTCAACGAAAGACAATATATTGTAACCTTTTTGTATTATAGTTTTTGTCGAACTATTACCTTCACAATACAAATTTGTTGTATGAAATACTTCCTCTGTTTCACCATATATGTCCCATTAGGTTTGGGTTCATTGCCAAGACAGTTATTGAACCTTAATGTTTTTAATTGTGCATAATTAAAAATTATAAAAAGTCGATATTAACAATCCTTGTGTTGAAACGAATCAAACAAAATCCACTTGATTATGTTCTAATCTAAAGATTAAGAATAAAAATACAAAATTAGAGTGAACTGTGAACAATGCCAAAAACCAAATAGGACAATAATGCTGAAACATAGAAAGTAAGCATTAATACTAGACATGCGTAAGATCACCTCATATAGGACTTATTGTGTTCCAACATCCGAGATATTGTACAAGGATCATTTGGGCTTCATTATCATTCTCAGGTTATCCCGCTTATACAAACTATGATTAGGATCAGTTAAAGAAAAAAAATATGACAAACTAATCTTTAAATGAGGATGATCAAAGAGTCTCTCATCTCTAGAAAGACCTATAAAAGGAAAGTAAAGCATAACCTGCAAAGGAAGATGAAATATACAAAGAATCATCTGGGCTTGATTGCCAAATGATTCAGATTAGACAGCCAAGTTCAACCACTATAACAATTGTTGAACATTTAGTGCATAATAATCCTGTATATTATAATCATCAAGTACTACTAAGGTAGTGGGACCAATCGTATCGATTTATTAAGTCCGTATACATCGCTAAAGCTACTAAAAGTAGTGGGACAAAACGTATTATTATACGAGGTCCGTTAGGCATTAAAGTGAATTACAAAACAAAGGAAAAGGGGGACCTAGACAGTGGCTTAAAGCCGACTCGGCGGTCCCCCCATAAGAGCCATAGCCGAGTCGGCGTTTGGTCTCTGGAAAAATGGGATTTGGTCAGTGACCAAACGCCGAGTCGGCGGTCCCCCATATGGACCCATCGCCGACTCGGCGGTCAGGGTTCCATATGACCGTTGCATTTCTTCCCGTTTTTCATGCGTTTAATGCCTAGGATACTCCTTAATCCTCTTGATTTCTGAGTAATTAGGCTGTATTAAGGTGCATTATTCTCTAGAATAATGGCATTTAGTTCAATGGCAATGAATTGGTCATTATGATGATGATTAAGAGCATAGGCTCCTCTTATACTCCTTGAGTATAAATAGGTGCCTTTGGATGAAGAAATCCTTGCACCTTTTTCTGATTTCTTGAGCTTATTCCTCTCATTTGTTCTTGCTATACTAAGAGAGTAATTAACTCTTACTTAGCTTTTCTTTGCTCATAATTCTCAAACACTTTGTTATTTCGGTATACATCCTAAGTACTAAGGGTGTATTGTTGTTGATTGTATCTCGTTGTGAATTTCCAAACATCTAACCCAAGTACCTTTGTGGGGGAAATATCACAAAAGGATAGTGAGCACACGCCTTCAACACGTATCAAGTTTCCGGGTAACGGTTGTCGTTACACAATAATCTTCCATTAAGTTTATTGCTTTATATCATCTTGTAATTTCTTATTGTCATCATACAAAGGGGTTTGATACAAATTCCCGATTGTAATTTGTATTGCATTATATACTCTTAGTAATAACAATTGCAATATCGTTGATAGTAGTTTCGAGTTTATAAAAATGGTATACCCATCCCGAAACAGTCCTAAAATTACAAGTTGAATTTTCGGTCTAGAATGATGGTTATTGTATAAAGTTAATCTCAATCAAAAGTTTAAACTTCGTGGAAGTAAACTTCGTTTAAGAGACTTTATTTTGCAAGCAAATCTCCAAATCCAGACATAACCAAAACAGTAGATATGTAGAGAATAATACAATAGAGTATTAGTTAAAGGAAACTAGCTTGGAATCTCTTGAGGTGAAGAAGATGACATATACTTGTAGATTGCCTCTGTAATCCTTTCCTTGTCTCTGGTTGGAAACGCCTCCAGCAATACTCCATTTTTGTAGAAATGGAATAGTGGCACTGTCTGCAATATACATAAACTTTCTACGGTTATCAAATTAAATTTTGTTAATTGATAACGACATTTCATTACCTAAATGTCATTAAGTGGTTCTCACACAGGGTTCCCCATAGGTGGGGTTTCAAAGTCAGATGTCCAAAATAATTTTACTTTTTTGTGAATGGCTATTGATAGCAAAACATCATTAACAACTTTACTAGATAAAAAGTTCATATCGATTCATGATTCCTTTGGTCATTGATAAGCATAAAGGGATCTTGCACTTGTCATTTTATGACATCAAACACATTTTTCCTATGAGTTTAACCATCTTCTCTTAAAAGCTCTCTAGTCTCTACTTCCCCTCTAACAAAAAGCCATAAGTTCTAGGCATCAGTCTGTATATATCCATAAAAAATCCAAATACAAACAATGTAATACCCTATCCTGTCGGGCCGTTGATGACTACCTATGGAGACTATAAACTAGCTCCACTGACCAACACAAGTCTTATCAGCGTACTTTGACCCCACTTGTGCACACCCAGAAAAAATTCCAAGAGGTTACCCATCCTAAAATTGCTCCCCACCAAGCAAGCTTAACTGTGGAGTTCTAAGCAAATAGGCTCACATAAAAAGATGCAACTTGTTAATATGGGTAGTCTATTAATCCGAAGCTCAACTCGGGGTATCACTAATAAGTAATAACCCAAACACATGGCTTTTCGTCTTGAACTTCTTTTACCTTCAACCAGAATATAATACTCATATTCAATCGAGAGAATTAGGATTGTTAGAATGTCAAAATAAAGACTAGTTTAAAAGCCAGTGAATTGTGGAATGTATGGAAAATGGTGCTAAGGCTGAAACCACATTTTCTAATAATGCAGGTGGAGGCACATCGCCAAAGGTGGAGATCATCTGCAAAATCAAATCCTTCAAAATGCCATAACTTATACTATTTTTCCAAGAATATAGTTATTGCAAAAGTACATTTAAAGAGCATGGGATGCTTTGCAAAAAGATTTCAAGGAAGGGAAAATCAAGATCATCCGACTTCAAAACGTGAGAAATGATTTTAGGAATCTGAGTATAAATTCTAGAGAAAACATTAATGATTACTAAACAAGAGTCCCAAATGTGTTGAATCAAATGAGAATTGTGAAGATAGGATTAAAGAAGCATATATTGTTGACAAAAGCTTGAGCACAACGACAAAAATATACTTCCTTCATTCCTATTTACTTGCAACATTTGCTTTTCACGCAGTCCAATGCACTAACTCAATCCTTAATATCTCTAGTTATATATTATAAAAAATTATAAAAATTTAATATTAATAATCTTTGCAATGAGACGAATCAAATAAGATTTCACTTGACTGTGTTTTAACTTCTAGATTGAAAAATAATCACAAATTAAGAGTGATAAATGAATAGTACTATTTTTTCATATGTTGCAACTAATATGGAACGGAGGAAGTATAATAGTGCAGCTAGTGTGATACAAAGCACAAAGGATATATAAACTCTAACAATACTAGAGTTGACAGGCATAATGAAAGCTTATGAAGAAAGAATAAACAAAAGAACAAAGACAAGTGGAAAATAAGTTAAAAACTCTTCCAAGTCCAGTTATACAAAAAGTGTTAAGATTATTGGTGACTTATGTTCACCAAGTAATCAAGAAGATGATTAAGGTAATTAATCATTTTAATTAGTATAGGTTAGAAAAGGACCGTGGGAATACATGGAAAAGGAAACGTAAGAAACAGAAGCAAACTGCTCATGGCTGTGCTTCATTTTCGTATCTGCTGGAGGCTGTGCTACATTGCTGCCCCACTTATTATATTACTCCCACTATAAATACACCACTATATAGTTATTTAATGAACCAAAAGTCTCACATTATAAGCTATCTTGCTTGTGTATTCACTCCCTGATTAGCTCCTCTCTTCCCAAACTTATACTCCATTGTAATTCCTTCAAGTTTTGTATTTTCTCCTTTAAACACATTAATATAAATCCTAGGCTAGATGGTGGATGTAGCCCAAGATTGGTGAACCACCTTAAATCTTTGTCTTAATTATTTACTTTATTTTTTCCATTCATCATTATATTGCATTATTTGGTTCTAAACTTTGACATAACATAAACACCCAACTTAAACCTTAATTAGTGATCCTTGAGTGAGGTTATTTACCTCCCCTTTCATAAAGAAAAACAAGTTTTCTCGATGTGGAATTTGCAAGAGAACTACTAACCAAGAAAGTAATTGCATATGGAAAGGCAAGCCTTAGTATGAACAATTCAATACTTAGAATGGAAAGTTGACATGGAAGAAGTGATTTAGATGATTAACGAATACGATATGGGAACTTGTGGAGAAGCGACCTCATAAGAAAGCCATTGGAGTAAATTGGATCTACAAGATCAACCAGATGGTTCTGTTTTGAAGTATCTAGCAAGACTTGTAGTCAAAGGCTATTCTCAATTGTACAAAATCGATTATTATGAGATATTCACACCAGTGTCAAGGCATGATACTTTTCGAGCAATCATAGCTCTAGCCGTTTCAAGGAATGCAAGGTACATCAAATGTATGTCAAATCTGCATTCCTCAATGTGTACATAAAAGAAGAGATTTATGTTCAACAAGCCTAAGAGTTTGAAGTAAAAGGGGATGGAGACACAATATTGAAGTTGAAGAAAGCCTATATGGTCTCAAATAGTCTCTAAGCGCATATTTAAACGGAAATGATGACTATCTCACTCACAAAGGGTTTTGTGAAAAGTCTCGGTAAGCATACTCTATATGTGAACACTTAGGAATGGAGATATTCCAATTCTTTCTTTATATATGCACGACCTTATCATCTCAACTGTCAAGGAATAATTATATAATTCAAGAAGAAAACGATTCAAAAATTACTTTATCTTACTGAAACAAGGCTGAAACAAGTATTTATCAAGATTTACACAAAGTCCTAGCCTACTTTAACTAGGAACATTAAAAAGGACTCCTTAGACATGTGAAGGTAACACATTTGGCTGCGATATTTAGTTTAGGATCATGATTACTAGTACAAGAGTAGTTGGTTTCACCGATAGTGTTTGAGAAGGGTGTCTTAATGTTATGAAGAGCAGTTCAAGATACGATTTTAAACTAGCAAAGTGATATTTTCTTGGTCATATCATAAGCAAAATACAATTGCCTAATCTACAACAGAAGCAATACGTTGCAAATTGTGAAGCTTTTAGTCAAGCAATATGGTTAAGAAAGATAATGTCAAATATTGGTGAAGCTCAAGAAGGAGCTACAATTATCCATTATGCGAGTGATTTTGCAATAACAATATATAAGAATCCTATCTTTCATCGCAAGACAAAACATTTTAAAGTCAATTATCATTGTATCTAAGAAGCTCAGAATTACAGTGAAGTTAAGCTAATTGAGATTGAAGGGAAAGATCAGTTAGCTAACAATTTTACTCAAGCGCTTTTAAAGGGCAAATCTGAGAAGCTTAGAGGCTTACTTGGAAAGAAGACCAAAAGTCTCAAGGAGCAGTGTTAGTTGATGAGACTTTTAGTATGGTTTAGAGAGTTTCAGCATGGTTGAAGATACTTAGAATGCTTTCATTAACAAAGTAAATGTATAAGTCTAGATTTGTAAACGATCATGAAGATTTAGAGTTATTATGTGAATGTGAAGTGCCAAATATAGTGACTCCTTCAAAGGTCGTTATTATTAGTAGGCTACTCTAACCTCTATCTATGTAAAGTGATCTTGTACAATTGTACTCATCATTTTGTGACAACATACACAATCTTTCTATTACTTAAGTATTCTTCTTTACAAACTCACTCTACTCTCTAATTCCCTTCTACAGGTTCCAAATTAGACTATTCAGAGAAAAACTAGAGGGAGATGTAGGAAAAGGGCTAGAGGAAGGAAAGGATACAAAGTGAAGCAAATGATGGGAAGTATGGGAATTATTTAGAGACCAACAAATTGATCAAATGATTCTCTTGAAGAACTTCCATCCCAACCAAACATGTCCTTAAGTTCCAGATAATGACTACAAATTGAGGTAAAGACATAAATAATAAGCATATCTTGTGAGATTCAAACATGTGAAAGACACTTGGACAATTCAGTTTGGTTCATAGTCTTGAAAGTTCTTTTCACAAAACAGCAAGCTCAAGCACATCAACATGAGTATGCGAGTACAAGTAGCATATAATACAAAAGATTTCATACATCCGTTCTGATCGCTACCAAACCATGCCTAGCTAGGTCTTAATTAATGGTATTAAGATAATAGAATGTTTTTGTCGCTAGGCTAACTTCAAAGAAAGGCGACATTAAGATGCATGAATTGCAAAATGCAGTCGATGCAACAAAAACAGTCATAGAACAGACAATCACAAACAGAATGCAAAGAGTAGAGCAAATGAACTATTAACCTTGATGCGCAGTCTATCGGCAACCTCTGATTGCTCATCATATTCATCAATCACCTGCATTCAACAAATGACATAAATCAATTCTCTTACCAACTTCTAATTTCCTATATCAATGATCCTCTTTGATCACTCTTAATTTCAACCAAAATTCATTAACAATTAAAACATGTTCAGACATTATTAAATAAGTTGGGGAAAGCTTTATAAATAATACTCTAAACTATTGCTCTTTGACTCAAAAGCTCCCCCACAATTATTTAGTTCTGTGTACTCCACATAATTGGAATACTTAACCTTAAATACTATGCACATTATTTTAATCCGACTGTTTTGGGGTATTTTGAGTCAATAAACAACAGTTGGAGATATACAGGGTCAAGTATACTAATACTTGGGGGTATACAGTATCAAATAATAGTTGGAGGTGTTTTGAGTCAATGAGCAATAGTTGATAGTATAATTTACAAATTTTCCTAAGTTGTGATCAGATGGAATGATTTTCGGTGAATATAAAGAAGTTTAGATAGATTAAATAATGGACTGATTCTCACATTATGCTTCAAAAATATGACAGGAACATCATCATCACCAGAAGCTTTGCAAAGCTTTGCAAATCCTTGCTCAATGTACTTGCAACTACCACATGAATTTCGATAAAAGTCGACCACAACCAATGCATTGGTACTCTTAGCCTTCTCCAAAATCTTAAGGAATTCATCATCCGTCTTAAATTCTCGAACACACTCCACAGGACAGAGCTCATCATCTTCGTCTTCCTCAAGTAAATCTCCTCCATGTTCACCCGCAACAGACTTCAATGGCTGCTTCCTTACACTCGACTCATTGATCAAGAAACCTAAACTTAGAATTCTATTAGAAATAATCATTGGATTTCTGGTTCTAAAAATGGGGATTAAAGAAGTTCTAAATACCAATTGTGCTCTATTGTATTTGTATTCCCCCAGATGAATTGGTGATTTACAACATCCACCCAATGCGGATGACATTGTTGGCATGATCCTGACCTAACTGATAGTATGAAATTACTGGTGTACTTATATCATACAATAATTATAACATTTCTAATAAATTTACCCCCAAAATCTTTAGCTTAAAAGAAGCACATACTACCAAGTTTATTCTTCATAAAAAGGTTTTCAAGTATGATCTGCAAGATGGTACCATTTTTAGGATCTGATAGGAGGATACTGGTAAAGTGAATCATGAAATTCGGCTTGTAAAATATTGCTAAAACAATTGTATAAATAAAAAGGGATTTAATTGAATAAAAAAGGGATTTTTATTAAAAGAGAGAAGTAAAAATATCAAACCTGCCCCATGTGTATATTGATTGGTGATGAGTAATTAAGAAAGGAGTTCCCGCCACAGGATGGAGTTTGTAAGGAATCATAAATAGATAGCCTTATCCATTTCATGTCTCCCTTTTCCTTTTTTCTCTCCATATTGTTTATAACCCCATTGTGTCAAAATCTGCCTCTAGAGGTGTTCATTTGGGTGATCGGGTCGGTTTCGGACGGGTGTCATTCGGTTCGGTTGTATTTCGGATCGGTTATGTTCGTCTGTTTGTTAGGGCGGGTCACACTCAGGTCGGGTCGATTAGTCACGGTTCGGTTACAGATCGGTTATTCGAGCTATCGGGTTAACATCGGTTCGGTGCCGATTGAAGTTCGGGTCGAGTGTTAATCGGTGTCGGGTTGTCATCGGTTAATAATTGGTTCGGTTTTGTCGGATACAGATCGGGTTCGATTTTTTAGAAAACAGAATTCGGCTACATATAACTAATTACTCTCGATCAAAAACAAAATAGTTAAAATGCAAATCAATTAGTGATCATTATTACTTTGTTACTTTTACATGTTTGACCGCAAATTAAAAATATAAAGTTCTATAAATTTTCCTCCAGTACGATTAAAAGTAGTTTAATAAACATTGACCATTGATCCAGTGTCTTCAGTTTCCTTCCCAAGAAGCTTGATGACCCCGATTTCCACAGTGAGATTCAAAGTATGAGCAGACTCAACAAAAAGAAGACTGACCGCGCAAAACTGATAGTAGGGTTATGGACAGAGATGATTTATAACATTTGGATGCAGCGCAACAAATTGATTTTTGATAACCATCTCCTTAGATCTAAGATGGTTATTGACTGTATAGTCTTTAGGATTGCTGGGAGGGCAAATAGTAGAATGATAGATATCCTTGTATCTAAGTAGGTTTTTGGGTTTTTTTTTTTGGGCTAGTGCTCTGCTTTTTGGTTTAGAGCGTTAGCGTTTTTGGTGGCTCGGGGAAAGTTAATTTTCTCCTCGAGCGTCTGTATGTCTGACTCCTATTTTTGAGTATATAATACAAATCATTTGACAAAAAAAAATTGATTATTAGCTTTAAATATTTGAAATCATGTATTTATTAGATTAACTAATAAAATGATTGAATATAAGTATATCATACTTCTATCTTAAAAATTGGTTTAGATTTAAAGCATTTCGATCTAAAATTCATTCGGGTTAAGTCGGTTTTAGCCGGATCGAGTTCGGTTTCGAGCATGATTCGGGTCGGATATGACTCGGGTCGGTCATTTTTAAGTTCGGGTAATCTCGGTTAACGGTTATGTGTGGGTTACAAACCTCGGTTGCAGTTCGGGTTCAGCTTTCCCATTTTCGATTGTCAACCGGTTCGGGTACAACATCGGTTCGATATTGTCGGTTCGATAAACCTGAAAATGAAAGATATTTTCGGGTCGATTTACTTTCGGTTTCGGTTCGGGTTTTCGGGTCGGGTCACTTTTGAACAGCTCTATCTGCCTCTTTTTGAACAAACTACCTAGTCTTGTAAAAGAAAGTTTTTTTTTTTTATGATCTCAAATAATTTATATCCTCATAAATTTGTATTTTTTTTAATTATTTCTAAACAAATTTTTTACTGTCTATTGTGTTTTACGGGTCGTTAGTATCTGAAGTTATACATAACTAAAAATTAGATTTAATTTAGATTATGAATTTGAAACAGAAAATAAAGTTGAGTCGGCTTTAGGAGAAACGCTGAGTCGGCGATTTGGGCGAAGACTCATCATCAATCCTTGTTATGTTATTTTGCAGTTTTTGTTAGTTTTGTCCGTTTTATTTGTTAGTGCTGCCTCTAAACATCACTAACGGTTGATTAACTTCTAGGAGGTTATTCTGGTTGCTAAGCTTTGGTTAATCATTTTAGTTCATATGCTTTGCTTGATGAAACACACTTGTTTCAAAGAGAGGCTAGTGCCGTTTCTGAGAATTATTCGGCCCTAAGCGAATTACTAAGTAGGGGCCCTATATTAACTAAAATCTAAAATGGGATTCTCACATATCTATAACATAAAAAAATAGAAAATGATATATACAGCCCTTATAAGAAAGAATCTTGTATTTAATTTATATAATTTAATATTATTTTTGCTTTCGAAACATAAACATTTAATTATATTTAATTATTTTAACATTTATTCTTTGTTGGAATGTTAAAGTCATTATACAAAACATTAATTGTTTTTCAATTTCTAGATTCAATTCTATTGAAAATTTAAAATTATTAATAGTAAAGAAAATTTGTTAATTTTTATTTACAGCTCCTATATCATTACATTAGAAAATTACTTTTTTGTTTTTACAATAGGGAAAACACAATTCAAAGTATAAGTAAATTGTAATAAAAAAATTAAATACAACAAAATCAAAATCATCAAAAATGTATGCAATCGAAAAAAAATCAAATATTTGTAACGTACAATTATATTTTAAGGTGTAACTTTATTTTCATTATGACACCAACAAAAATTACAATATACTTCTTATTGTTTCAATTAATTATTGACTACATAATTTTGTTTTATCAACTTAATAAAATTTAGTCATTAATAATCACAAAATAAAAGTTGGCCTTAAGATTTTAGTTTTTTTAAAAAAAGCCTTAAATCTTTTTTTTTCATTTATTTCAAAAATACATTAATTTGGCTCTTATATAGACTCATCTCATACAAGATGCGCTATTTTATTTAAGTAAAATTAATATTAGGTTGTACAAAACACTCTTAAGAAATAAAAAACATCTCATCTCTTTTAAAATTATGAAAAATTAAGTTGATTATCATATTAAATGCATAATAGAAAATATGCACCAAAGTATTATTAAGAGTTAAGAAAGCATGAAAATTCCAATTACCTTCCCAGCTAGATTAGTCACATCACTAGTACTCTAGTAGTACCTACTCCTTTAACTTTTGTGAGTTTTAACTCTTACATTTATGTGCAATTTTAAAGATTTTCTAAGGGCATTTCGTCAATTCAAATGTATAATTCTTAAAAAAGAGATTTGACTACTTTCTTCAACCTCAATCTCTATGGTCTTTGAAAATGACTTCTTCATCTATAGAGAATGTTAGCGCCATACATTGTAGCATATGAGTACTGCATAAATGGGCCCCTTGATAAAGTGGACCCTGGGCGGTGGCAATCCTCGCCTACCCCCAGGGCCGGGCCTGAGAAAGGCATTGGTTGATACTTCTCACTATAAATTGAGGGATTGTGCTAAGGGACATTCCATCCCATTCTATAATCATTTTTCTGATTTCTCTCTATTCGGTAATGAAACGAGGACACTTAAAAATACCCGGAGATAGGTGTAATTGGGGACGATTATTCGTATGTTGAAAGTAATAATGATCCTTCCGCTGATGAGACCTCAAATCCTGCAATGCAACGTTAGCCTTGCCCGGGGTGGTTTCCCGGAAAACCCCTCCAACGCTGAAATCAGATCGGAAAACCGAAAGTAATGAACATATGATAATTAATGAATGCAAGATTAACGGATTATAGAATGGGTTTAGATCATGAAGAAATATTTTGTTAAGTATAGATTGTAAGTAAGAAGGCGGTGTATTTTTATGGAGTAACAATAGGACAAATAAAAGCTTCCAGATCTCTGAATTAATGATGCAATAAGAAATTTATAATGGTAGAATGGAAGTCGGTTACCAAAAAAATAAGAGACATAACGAGTATGATGGATGATAGTAGGTAGTTATTTTAGGGAGGTGGCTAAGAGTAATGATCGATAGTAGTGGATAAAGGGGGAAGTTAGGGTTTGACTAAATATTTTATTATTGACCCTTTAATATTAGCCCCACGCATAGAGAGTGATAGAGGAGGGATTTTTATGTAGCAAGGGCATCGATCTTTATGCGGAAAAAAACATATTTGTGATGCGAACCAATTAAATGTACGGAAGAAACCATGCAATAATATTCGAATATAATAAACTATGAATATTGCCTCGATGAGTCCATACTTGGTTGAAGCCTCATGAATAATAAATATTTGGCCTTTGGGCCATTTTTGATGATTCGGCCTTGGAGCTTAATAAGATGATTCGGCTTTTGAGTCTAGTATGATGATTAGGCATTTGAACCTGATATGATAATTCGACATTTGAGCATAATATGATGATATGGCCCAGCAGTCAATCACCTGGGACTTAGATAAGGAATAATACTAGATGAGTCATTCGAAAGCATTGATGAATATTCGAATCGGATATAAGTCCGCATTTAATGAATATTAGGATCAGACATAGGTCCGCATTTAATGAATATTAGGATCGGACATAGGTCTGCAATGCCCAACCGTCAATCACCCGGGACTTAGATAAGGAATCAAACTAGGTAAATTCTTCTAAAACATTGATGAATACTGATCGGACATAGGTCCGCTTAATTAAAAAGTTATCGAGTTATCAAGCTACGTAATACTCGCTATGAATACTTTGACAAATAACGCCCAAAATCACTCGTTTTGGGGCTAAATAAAAGTCCGAGTTATCAAGCTAGGTGACACTCGCAAGGATCCCACTTTCAAACAAGGTGAAAGTTTGATAATTAAGATGGATACTAAGAAAATATCCCCCAAAATCAATCATTTTGGGACTTAAATAATAATCTGATTTTCAAACTAAGTGCATCCTTAGATGATTCCATAATATGACAAATAAAGTCCACGTATTGCGACTTCAATAATAATATGACTTTCAAACTAGGTGAAAGCTCGGATGACTCTATACATTCGTCGTTGAAAACTATATATAAGTAAGACCCACTATAATAAGAATAATAATGGAGAAGTTTGAATTCCCACGTAGATATAATAAATGATTCGTATCATAATTCATCACGTTTCACGTTGACCTATGAATACAACAAATACAAAACACTCGATGTACGTTGATGAATAAAAGCAAGAATAGTCGTATAATGATCATCAGATTGATACAATATATTCTTCACTTGGCAAAACTAGTCAAAGATTAGCACTTCATTAGAATTCGATAGTGATGATTTTGCTCCATGTATCGAGCCACCTAAGATTGGTCTTTCACGGGTGGATGGTTTGAACAATTATCAGATCATACCCGGATCCAGCCAATACAGTCAATGTAGGTTGTTTTCCGGGGATTTGATGTAGACAGTTTGAACCACTGTTAGATCATACCCGGATCCAGCCATTACATTGAATGTTGGTAGTTTTCCAGGGATCCGATGTAGATAGTTTGAACCACTATAAGATTGTACCCAAATCCAACCAATATAGTCGTCACTGTAAGTGTTTTCCGGGGATCCGATATAGATAGTTTGAACCACTGTCAGATCGTACCCGCATCCAACCAATACATTGAACTGAGCAATATGTGAACTGATTTTTTAGACCGAAAACCACTTAGTTGAAGTTAGTTTAGAAAAGTTTTACGGGTCATCTAATCCTTTAGATAGTGCATCAAACCGAACTTCAAGAATGAGACTGCATTCTTAGTCAGTTGAAGTCGGTTCGGAAACATTTTATTGATCTAATAACCCTTTAGAAGGTGCATCAAACCGATCTTCAATATTATAACCACCCAAATAATAAAAGTTCCAATATCACAAAGATAGTTGCAACTAATAAACTTGGTCATAAATAACACTTATGCCATGTTTAAAATAAAGGATCTCCATGTTGTCCGCATAACAATTACCTAACAAATTGTAGTTGAAAAAAACTGTCATTTTAGGATTAAATTGATGGTGATAATATTAACTAAAAGGTGATACCAATTGGCGTCAGGGTTCAAACAAACGCCATCGACTTTTTTTTTAAAACATGAAGATCATACAATTTCTTGAAGATGATTTATGATGCAAACCATGAGAACCACGAGTTATGTGTCTTTGTCGTTCTCTATCTCAATATTTCCTCATATACATTAGTACAATAGTACTGCCACCTAAATCAACAATGGGGGAAAGTACCTTGTATTACATTCGGTATCATTTTATTCTTTTTTTTTAGAGAGATTTGTTTAGTAATTAAAACAAATTTACAAAAGACATCATCAAATAAGGAGATAGTTTAGATTGAATTTTTGTTGAACGAACCAATTGGCATATCAGGAAAAGGCATCATCAAATAAGGAGATAATTTGGGTTGAATTTTTTTTGGAAATATGACTTTTGTGTTTATATCCCCACAGACGACGTCAAACTGTTTCGGTAATGAAACGAGAAAGTGCAAAAGACACTTAAATTTACCTGGAGATAGGTGTAATCGGGGACGATTATTAGTATGTCGAAAGTGCTAATGATCCTTCCGCTGATGAGACCTCAAATCCTGCAATACAACGTTAGCCTTGCCTGGGGGTGGTTTCCCGGAAAACCCCTTCGATGAACAAGTCAGATCCGGAAACCCAAAGTAATGAATATATGATAATTAATGAATGCAAAATTAACAGATTATATAATGAGTTCATATCATGAAGGGATATTTTATTAAGTATAGATTGTAAGTAAGAAGGCGGTATAATTTATGGAGTAACGATAGGAAAAATAAAACTTCTTGATCTCTGAATTAATGATGCAATAAGAATTTATAATGGTAGAATGTGAGTCGGTTACCAAAATATAAGAGACATAACGAGTATGATGGATGATAGTAGGTAGTTATTTTAGGGAGGTGGCTAAGAGTGGTGATAGTACTGGACAAAGGGGATGTTAGGGTTTGACTAAATATGTTATTATTGACCCCGTAACACTCTCTTTAAAAGCTTCTCTTATTCTTGTTCTTCTTTACATAAAATTATATTGAGAGAGTAATTAACTTTCATTATCATCAAAGTCATTAATCTATTGCAATTGCAATACTTGTCTTTACTTTTGTAATCTCCTTTGTGCTAGGAAAATATTGTGTAGATTGTATCTTATTGTGATTGCATTATCATCCCAAGCATCTTAATGGGAGAAATATCATTATAGAAAAATGTGTGAAGCCCTTCTACAAATATCGAGTTTTCGAGTGAGTACATTCTTTGTCACAACCATATCTTCATTGTTACTTTGGTGATTTAAGAAGAGTTTAAGGCTATAAACAAAGGGATTGCAAATAGTGTAGATTTCCATCTTGTAACATATTTTTAATACATCATTATTGTTATAATCTATTGTGATAATTTTTTCATCATGGCAAGTGTTAAGGAACTCACGTCAAATTTTACCAAGTTAGAAAAGTTTGCTGGCCGAACTTTCGACGTTGGCAAAAAAAGATGCAAATTCTCTAGACAATCGTCAACGTGGCTTACATGATTAGCATTCCTAAATCGGAGGAGTCTAAAGATGAAACATTGGAGCAAGCTAAGCAAGGAAAAGGAGTAAGTGGGATAACGACGACTTCATTTATGAGGGACCCATCATGAATGTATGAAAGATTCTCTTTTTAATGTTTATTAATTTCATAAATCGGCCAAACTTTTGTGAGAAGCACTTGAAGAAAAATATATGGCCGAAGATGCAAGCTCAAAGAAATTCCTTGTAAGTAACTTTAATGCAAATAAAGTGGTTGACTATCGCCTAATTATTGATCAATTCCATGACTTAAAAAGGATGTACTCTAACATGAAAATACATGACATCAAAATGGATGAAATCTTTGTAGTAAGTATAGCATAATAGACAAGTTACCTCCGTCATGGAGGGATAGACATGCACTGAAGCATAAGAAGGAAGACATGAGTCTTGCCAATCTTGGACAATATTTCGTTGTTGAGTCTGGCATTCGATCCCAAGAGGGGCAAAAGGATCCAAATCCAAATGTTGGGTCGGTTAACATGGTGGAGGAAAAAACCCTCACGGTGAGAAGCGTAAGAAGACTCACAAAGGCAGTTCTAGCGAATCCAAACCCATTGAAAAAGAATTGTTTTGTTTTTAAGAACAAGCAAAAGAAGACTATGGTTCAAGCTTCAATAAGCGGGACCCCTCTACTAAAGGAGATCATTCTAAATTAAATGAACATTCAGTGGCAGATCCTAGGTTCAGAATCCCAGGGTGCACTAATTAACGGATGAAATTTTGGCAGAGTTTTATTTGTAAAAAACAACTAATTTTTTAAATATGCAAAATGACAAGTTGAAACACATTAAATTTGTCAAAATTATGATCTTATTCTTGAAAGAGTTGAGTGATTACCACTACAAATAAATGGTTAAATGGCGACGAGCGCTTTCAACGCCACTTGGAAGCTATTTGGTCAAAAAGTGGAATTAACGACGAGATGGCGACGAAATAAAGTTCGACGCTATTTCATTGGACGCTAAAAAACATTTCGACGCCAATTTGTCGCCCCTTGTGGTCAAACTAATAGCGTCCAACTGGTGTCCACTTAGTGTCAAATTTAGAAAAATACCTGGTGTCAACTTTTTCGTCGCCATTTCGAAGCGAGTTTTTTAAATTTGTTCGTAGCATCAATTTGTATTTTATTATTATTTATATTTATATAAATATATTTTTATATATTTAATGTATTATATATATATATATATATATATATATATATATATATATATATATATATATATATATATATATATATATATATATATATATATATATATATATATATATATATATATATATATATATATATATATATATATATATATAAAATATATTTTTATATTTATTTTATATCTAATATTTATATATTTTATAATAATTGGTTGGACAACTAAACAACTAAACAACTAAACAATTAAACAAATTAAACAAATAGATAAATATACTATCTTAAAATTAACATAAATTTGAAAGTACGGTACATAAATAAGTCTATTGATTGGGAGGTTGGGGGAAATATTGATACAAATTATTTTGGCGAAGAAGATTTTGGTAAGATTCTCGTTCTGCAACTACTTGATTGGACAACGTTCGGTGAATCTCAAACACGGTGGCTGTGTGTGTTCATAAACCAATTTTGGAAAGCTTCCTCTAATCGATCGTTAAACACCTTTTGTCGCTCCTCCAATTCTTTAAATTTTTCTTCAATTATAGCCAAAAAATCCGGTTGAGAAGTTGGAGTACGAGACGGCTCTAGCGGATACATAATTTGAGAGGCAGACCCTAACCAAAACACTATCGTGCTGTTTTTCTTTTTACCCTGATCAACATTATTCACTGCATCCAACCACATTTGATTTGGGTCTCCGGTTGGGTGCTCTTCTTGTAAAGCGCGATATTCAGTCTTGAATAAAATAAAAAACTCAATAAGAATTATAAAGTTATTAATTAAAAACAAAAATATAATAAATTAAAAGTGTGCAAAAGTATTACATGAACTTTTTCCGCTTTTGTATTTGTCCACTGGGAACAATTACCGAATTCGGCGTCGAACACCCCATGAGTTTTTGTAAACACTTCATAAGGTGTGGGTTTTTGACCCATGGAATTTTCCTGAAAAAAACAAAAATAAGTTGATATTTACCAATAAATAAGTTAAAATTCAATATAATGCTAAATATTTACCATATCTCGCATAGTTTTTGCATGCGGGACTGAGCCACCGATATTGGTGGCTTCAGTCTTGTCTCGTCCTCCACGTCTATTGGCGGAGTTTCGAGCTGAAATAGCCTTGTTTTCAGGAAGTTCCCAAACTATCTTCCATTGTTCCCAAGTATCCGGACTCACGAAATCTGGCGTCCAACCAGAGATAGTCTTACTCTTTAAGCGCGCCTTTGTAAGCATATCAGAATATCGCTTTGAGGCTTTTTTTCCCACGCCTTTCTAACTTTACGATCAAGGCGGGAGTCCCACTTATATTCTTTCTAAACACATAAATATTTTGTTAGATAATTTTTTCATATTACATTATTTAAAAAATATGAAAACATTGAATTATGTTGTTATTTTACCTTAAACTCATCGAAATAAAAATCCTTGGTGGCTTTAGTGACACCCTTCCAACTAGTACCTTCCACATCTTGTCTGCAGTGAAAGGTACTTGTAATTTTTTTCGAAACTAAGCTTCCTTCCACCGGATCAAAGCTTATAATAATAAAAAATTAATCCATAGTAAAATTAAAATAATAAAAAATCTGATATTAACAAGATTATGAAATATTTACTCGTCGATGCTCGTGTCCCATGGCAGATCCGGACGAGGATCATTACCAGCAACCGCTTCTATACATTGTTAACAGAACCAGCAACCCCTTGAGAAGCTGCTTGAGTATTTTGTATACTCTCATTTATACTATTAGGGTTAGCTTGATTTATATGTTTTGTTCATTATTAAGTCTTGACGGATTATTTACCATAAAATCATCAACCCATTCATTGGAATTGTTCATGTTTTCTACACAAATATGAAACCCTAATTTTACAAATTTACATAACAAATTTACACATGAATATAAACATTAAAATAAAATCAGAAACATACATAACAAAAAATCAGTAATTAAATACATAACAAATTCAAAAAAATCAGAAACATATCATGAAAAAATTATGATATAAATTTACACCATAAAATTTACAAAACATCATATGTTCTCCGAAAAATACGTTCTCCATGAAAATCACCAGAAAAATCACAAATAAAACATACATAACAAATTCAAAAAAAAAAATCCGAAAAATATCAGAAAAATGTTAAAAAAAATATCCGAAAAATATCATGAAAAAAAAATATAACAAATTCAAAAATAAAACAGATATTAATTTACATGAAAATTACAAATCAAAATAAAAAAACATACACAAACACAAATAAAATAAAACAACATTAAAATACACATGAATAAAAACATTAAATTAAAAAAACAAACACAAACTACACCACAATTCAAACACATATCCGAAAATACTTAGAAAAAAAGAATAAAAACACACAACAAACCCTAATTCGGAAATGAAACATTAAAAATAAAAAAAGAGTCAGTCACAAATTAATCATATGCATCATATTATCATGAATCATTAAATAACATAAAGAGAACTTTTAAAGAAAAACAATAAGTACTAACCTTTGATTAAGAAAAATCCGATTATAGACTTGAAGAAGAAGAGTAAACCAAGATGAAGATTAAAATGAGGATAAAATATTAGTTGATGAAAAGTTTTGAGATCAAGAGAGAAAAGATGAAAATAAGTAGAGAGCAAAGACTATGAAGTTTAGGGTTTTGATAGGGCAAATGAAAAATTAGGGCAAGTATTGCATTTAGGTTACGTTGAACTTAGCGTCTGCAACTTTGGAAGCTGTTCTGTCGCGTACATTGAGACCACGCAAAAATTAATTAAAGCAACCAAAGTCAACAAAATTTTCAGTTGAAGTACAGCAGGAGTCCGAAATTCACAATTAGCGTCCACCAGAACGAACGCTGCCCTGTCGCCATGCATTGGTAACACGCAAAATCTCTGATGCTGCAGTAGAATTTTCGAATGTCAGATTGCTGCTGTCTTTTCGTATGTGGCGTCCACCACATTGGACGCTGACTGGTCACCTATTTCAAAAATCCAAATTTCGAAATTTTTCCCTCTAATTTTTATTCTTTTTGTTATTATTATGATTATTATTATTATGATTATTATTATTATTATTATTATTATTATTATTATTATTATTATTATTATAATAATAATTATTATTATTATTATTATTATTATTATTAGGAAAAATTACAAAAAAACTACCTATTCTAATGGGCTACTTGCAAAAAACTACCTATTCTAATTTTTTTTGCAAAAAACTACCTTATATGATATTTTTGTTTTCAAAAGACTACCACTTGACGGAAAACGTTAGTTGACCGTCAAGTGAGGCGTTGACTTGGCACGTGACTTGCAAGTGACCTTCTTTTATAAGGGTAAATTCTTTCTTTCATGAAGCTTTAATCTCAGACCATCAATGGCTTCCAGTGGAAATGCAAATCTAAATCCAAATCCCAATCCAAATCAACAAAATCATTTTGATATGAATAAATTATTTAAACCCACAGATCTAGCACCAATTCAATATCTTCCTGCAAAACCCTACAACTATGGCTGCTCCATTAACTCCATCAGCTTCATACCCACCACCAATTGAATAATGTTGTTGTTTCACTACAAAAAAAATGCAAGTTTCCGACTACCCGAAATAGTCGGAATTTAGTCGGTATAGAGCTATACCGACTAAATTCCGACTATTTTGTGTTAGTCGGCATATATTGGTCGGTAAAG
The DNA here is from genome assembly GCA_019776075.1 of Amaranthus palmeri. NCBI lineage: Eukaryota > Viridiplantae > Streptophyta > Magnoliopsida > Caryophyllales > Amaranthaceae > Amaranthus > Amaranthus palmeri. Next base: position 94,187 of record JAAKBH010000826.1, read on the forward strand.
CGTTTTAGTAGGAAAACAGTCGGAATTTTCCGACTAACTTGTTTAGTCGAAAATTAGTCGGAAATTACCGACTATCCTTTTAGTCGGAATTTAGTCGCTAAGTGCTATTTCAGAATTCAACCCAAAATTGACAAAAAAAAAAAATTAAAATTCCGACCATTTTTCCGACCAAATTCCGACCACCGGGTCAGTCGAAAAAAAAAATAAAAAAATTTTTTTTCAATGATTCTGCCACGTCAGACCCACGTGGCACTCCACAGGCACCCAGTCACGCCCGCATGGCGCCCACGTGTACAACTCTGCTTGCACACAGCCTATGTGCTTGGGTGGAATTGAACCCAAGACCTCATGGATGTGAGGTCTATGCTTCAACCAATAGACCAAGTGTAGATTACTGATATTCAATGCTATGTTAATGAATTTATAACATAAAACTACTCTTCCCATTTTTTTTTTTTGAAGAAACTCTTCCCATTTATTATTATTATTATTTTGATAATTATTATTATTATTATTTTGGTAATTATTATTATTATTATTATTACTATTATTATTATTATTATTATTATTATTATTATTATTATTATTATTATTATTATTATTATTATTATTATTATATTACTAGTTTATTAGTATATTATTACTCGCATTAGTGCATTCTTCGTATCTTATTACTCGTATTAGTTGTATAATTAGTACTTCATATTGTTACTCGTATTAATTGTATTTGTGCATTATTATTATATTATTAGTTGTATAAGTGCATTATTTGTACCTTTATTTAGTTGTATTTGTCAATATTAGTCGTATTAGTTATTATTAGTCGTATTAGTATATCATCATCATCATTAGTTGTATAAGTCCAATATTAGTCGTATTAGGTTATCTTTAGTATAACATTAGTTGTATAAGTATATTACCACTCGTATTAGTAGATTTTTAATTAATATGATGTCGTATTAGTGTATTGTGAATAGTATATTAGTATGATTAGTCATCTTAGTATTAGTATTTCGTATTAGTGTAGTATTAGTATTATTATTAGTTCGAGTGTTGCTTCCGATTTTACGATTTTACAAGTATTAGTCCATTATTATTATTATTATTATTATTATTATTATTATTATTATGTTTATTATTATTATTATGATCGTAATGGTGCGTTATTAGTCGTACTAATATACCATTACTATAATATTAGCTGTATTAGTATATAATTAGTCGAGTTAGTGTACTATTAGCATATTATTAATTAGTTGTATTAGTGTATTATTAGTGTTATTAGTTTAATATTAGTATGATCCTTCGACTCAGTTTTAGTTAGTCGTAAATTAGTCGGTAAAGTAGTTTAAATATCAACAATAAAAAGAAATAAAAAGTGTTTTATATTATTTGTTACATCTTTACATTTTAAGGGGTCTCTTTTATCTTTTGCACTGGGGCCCAAAAATGAACGAGACGACCCTGTGTATTAGTATGTTCATTATTTGTATTTTTTTTAATCTTAATATTTTTTTTAGAATCAACTATCAACTATATTTATTAATTAGATAAAATTTAAAAATAAAAATTAATTACATGTATTTGGAATGAAATTAGGAAATGAATGAAAAGGCAAATTAAGTACTTTGGTCAACTTAAGTATTAGGAAATGAATGAAAGTACAAAACCCAATACACGAAATGCAAAATTGCAATTTTGGTTTACCGACTAAATTCCGACCGAATTTTGGTCGGTAAATGGTCGGAAATTTTTCCGACTAAAATTCAGTCGAAAATTAGTCGGAAAATAATTAATTTTTTTAATTTTTTTTTTACATTGCGACCAAACACAAACTTAGTAGCAAATTAGTCGGAATTTCCGACTAACACGTTTTAGTCGGAAAATCAGTCGGAATTTCCGACTGTTTTGGTCAGTCGGTAATTTTTTAGTCGGTAAGTTGCATTTTTTTTGTAGTGTTTTGCCCATTCAAAAGGAACGAGGAAGAAGATTATTGACTCAGGCGACGTAGAAAGGCCTGTTGTTGTTCGTCAAACACCCAGACGACGCAGCAAAAGGCAGCTGTTCTTCACCAGAAAATCAGGGAATGAGAGGAAGGTAGCTGATGTCGATCTATTTATGTTTATTTTCGAAATTTCATAGAGAGGAATTGTTGTCTGCGTTTTTGGTTAGGGGTCAATTGAAGATGATGGAGATGAATAGCTTTTCATAACAAAAACTGATTTCTTTTCACATTTAAAATAGAAATAAAGCATAAGTTAAATTCATGGTTGTGAGCCTTCAAAATTTTCCAAAGAACAAGAGGAAATTGTTGTTTCTTGTTTAAAGAATCAGTGTGGGAGGAGAATGTTGCTCGAATTTTTGAGAAGGAGGGAGAAAATTCTGGTGTGTTCCTTCTAATGGTGAGTTAGGGTTTAGCACCATGAAGAAGATGATGAATGGAGACGTTCCTGATTTTTGATTAATTAATTTTTTTTAAATTCTCAAATGTTAGATAGATTCATCAAAGAAATCAAAGAAAGAATTAAAGGAAAAGGCATAAAAGAAGGTCACGTGCAAGTCACGTGACAAGTCAAACCAAATTTTGACGGTCAACTAACTAAAACCGTCAATAAGTAGTGTTTTACAAACATTTATATCAATCAAGGTAGTTTTTTGCAAAAAAAATTAGAATAGGTAGTTTTTTTGCAAGT